>JAIUZE010002716.1:0-65556 GCA_022085475.1 Heliosperma pusillum | reverse complement strand
ATTCGATCATGTAACGAGAGTTAATGTGTAGAATTGAGTTAAAACTCAATTCATAAACTTATTTTTCAATTATGCGATAATTGACAAATAAATTTATATCTTATTTTAATACGATTAAATAAGAATTTAACTTAGTAATTAATCGTTAAATTACTAAATTAGTTGAGGTTTTGAGATAGAGGTAATTAGTTAATTATATTTACAAGGAGTTGTAAAATAAATTAACTAAGCATTGTGGGACCCATTATATATTGATATAATGATAAAATATTACTTAAAATGTTAAGTACATATTATTTATTTAATTGAGTCATATAATTGTTATATGATCAAATTAACAATTAATTATACAAGATAATTAACCATATGATCAATAAGTATTTGTGAGACAAATATCAAAAATCAAAATGGATCTAACTAGGCCAAAATGGCCGGTTATGTTGTAGTTACAAGGGTGATGATTTTTGTTCTTGTTTACACTCTTTAGTTACTAATTGAAAGTGACATAACAAGTTGAATATAATCATCACTTATACTACAACACTCCACTCAAATGCATGTGATCAAATTGAACAAAATAAGAGTCCAATTATGGACAACATGGTCCGGCCAAATGGCCTTTATAATGAACAATTGTTGTTCATTTTATACTACTTCATTTTGTGCAATTGTTATACTTCTTTCTAAAATTCTTCCTCTCACTAAAAACTCTCAAATACTAATATTTACTACGTATTACTAGTGTAGTAATATAGTCATAATATTAGTAGTATAATATCTATCTTATTATCTAGTTAATAATAAGGGTAGATTATTTGGGTTCATCTTGGTGCAACTTAGAGGAGATCTTCTACTTTGGAGATTACTTGTGTTCATCCATATTTGTAGCTCAAGAACAACAAGAAGGAGTTTCTTGTTGTCCCATATATTTTTCCATAATCAATGTGAGAAAATGTCTTCTTTTATATAAATGGTCTTTATATTTGCATGCATGTACATAGAGCATTAATACTAAATTAACAAGTATTTAGCAACTAATTAGAGGATTCTAATTAGGTCTATATGGACTTTCTGTGGTATCAGAGCTAGCGTTGTGCATGTAATATATTTCATTTTTGGACATTTTATTAAAGTTCTAAAATAACTAATAAATCAAAGATTTTGAGTTAAAATACGATTCTGACGAAAATTTTGGTTCATGTATACCTACTGACCTCAAAATATTTGTGGTCAAATTTCGTGATTTTAGGGATTAATTTGCTATTTATTTTGATTTTTGGCGTTTAAACCGAGTTAACATGCATTTTATGAGTTAAAAGTTAACTAAAAATAGTTGCATGTTGATTCTGGCCATGAAATTTAAATATGATATCACATGCATTTCTTAAATATTTTATGTAAAATTTCGTGACATTTACTTATGTATTGCATGTTCATTGATTTTTATACGATAAAAGTCGATAATATGAGATTATAATGTTCATAAAATTGAAACGTCCATTTATGGTCTTGAAATTTTTTTGTACATTTTACATTCTGATATTGATACGCGTGGTGAAATTTCATAATTTGTTTCACTGTTTTACTATATCTAATGTTTTTATTTGATAAAACCATTAAATACAAAGCTATTTGTTCATAAAATTAATTTAAATTTTTTGAGAAAATGTTTTTTATTTTTATAGTTCCTGGAACTGTTCCAGAATGTACAAAATTTTTGGTTTCAAAATGTTATGATGTTTATATTTTATTTTGGTTTTATTTCATAATTGTTATGATTAAACCGTAATATTTAGCAAATGAAATCAAATCGATATAATTAATGACCAACAAAATTAGTAGTGACTAATTTTGAGTTCTAAAACAGTTTAGTTAATTAGTTTGAATTTAAATGAGATTTAAATGTTGATAGTGATTTTTAATGGTTAAAAATCAATAAATCCCGAAAAAATCGAGCTACAATGAGCATGAATGAATTTAGGACGATTTTGGCATGAATTTTGCAGCAATTTATTTTATTTATGTTTGAATGAATGAATGTCATTTATTTAATAATTTATGCAAAGTTTGTACCTAGTATGGCCTAGTTATTTTTTAATCGTTATTACCCGTAATGTAAAGGAATAACGGTTTGGTTGTAATTTTATTGCGATCTCGTATCGCCGGTTTGTATAATTTAATAATTTTATTTTATAGAATAAATGTATAATAGGAATTTGTATATTTGTATATTTGTAATTATTTTTTTTGAAGACCGGTGACTCCCTCAAGACGGTGCCATTTTGGAAGGTGTTCCAAGTGAAGCGGCAAGGGACCAAGGAGTTGGTTTCCGAATTTGTAACTATCTAGTTAATTTTGATTAGCTAGGTGGCCATACTAGGATTTTATTGTTGCTTGGTTGCTTGCTTTATTTCCGCTCATGCCAAAATCGTCACACATGCATTTTATTTACCGTTATTGTCAATTCAACGTTATTCACAATTCACCGACTTAGTTCACTTATAGGGAATTAATCACTAAATTGACAAGATCTCTCACATGTTTAAAAAATTGAGATTAGCCTTACCAATTAATAACACCTATGAATCCCGTGTTCATTAGGGCTACCACGCTCGTGGGTCCCTTTTTACCTCGGGTAAGTAGGGTGATACGATCACAAGCTAAAATTGGATTGGACTCAACGAGATAAACGTTATCTTGGGACTAGGAGATGGATTTAGTTGAAATCCGTCAACCAAGAGTTATAAGGGTAGAATTAGTCAAGTAATGACTTACCATTTCTAGATAAAGGTAGCATGCGATGACTATTTTTATTTAAAAATAGGTCTTGGAATCATTTATATAATTTAGTGAGAGGTCATTATATGAATGCTAAACTTGTTAAAATGTTTTTCAAGTAAATTAACAATAAATGTTTATATATTTCTTTTTGTTGTAGTTACCATATTTGCATAATGTCAACATCATCAAACGTTGCAACCTTGGGTAGAGACTCATGGTTGAGGTCCGTCATGGACAAGTGTGTCCTAAAGGATGACGGAAGTAACTTCGTTGAATGGGAGTCAACGATCAAGAGCGTCGCGTTATCCGATAACGTGCTTCGCTACTTGGTTGAAGAGCCCCCCACCGAATCCGCGCCAAGATCGTCCGCGGTGGTTCGGGCCGAATATGACCTTTATTTGAAGGTTGCTAATGACGTCAAGAATGTCTTGATTTGGTCAATCTCACCCAAACTCAAACTCCAATTGATTTCTCTCAATGCATATGCGATATTCACGAGAATCACTTCGATGTTTTCGCAAGCCCCTCAAATTCTCCAATATGAGGCGATTACGAAATTCTTTGACACTAAGCTTTAAAGGGGCCAAAAAGTTGGCCCACACATGCTCAAAATGGTTGAGCACGCAGACACCTTAGAGCGTCTAGGGTGCAAAATTCCGAAGAATTTCGTGGTGGGTAAGATCCTTCATTCACTCTCACCTAAGTTCACCCAATTTAGGGTGAACTATAACATGAATGGCATGGACAAGAGTTTCCATGAACTCCATGCACTCCTCACCCAAGCGGAGAGGGACATGGATGCTAGTGGGAGTGAACGCAAGGATGTTCTTTCCATGAAAATGAAGAACATGAACCTTGGGGTGAGAAAGGACAAGGGAAAGGGTAAGACTCTTTTCAAGAAATCCGGCAAGGGAAAGGGCAAGGTCTTTTACAAGGCCAAGCCCAAGGTCAACAAACACGCGGAGGCGGATTGCTATTATTGTAATGGCAAAGGGCATTGGAAACGCAATTGCCCCTAGTACTTGAAAGATAAGAAGGACGGTTGTGTGACAACGTCAGGTAAAATTCTTTCATCACTCTATATGATAGATATTAACTTTGCTAGTACCTCTTCTTGGGTATTTGATACCGGTTGTGGTTCTCACCTTTGTAATCATGTACAGGGGCTGAGGAACGTGCAAGCACTAGCCAAGGGTGACGTGGACCTACGCATGGGAAATGGAGCTAAGGTAGCCGCAGTTTCCGTGGGCACCTACGTTCTTCTTTTGCCTAATGGTTTAGAATTGTATTTAAATAATTGCTATTATGTACCAACTCTTACCAAGAACATTATCTCCATTTCCGTGTTAGACATGGAAGGATTTTCATTTTGCATTAAGAACAACTGTTGTACTTTTTCACTTAATGAAATGGTTTATGGCGAGGCCATTTCTATTTGAGGTATTTATGTTTTAGATATTGCAAAAGAGGTCTATCATGTAGAAAACAAGAAGCTCAAAACAGGTGAACCTAATCAATCATACCTTTGGCATTGTCTTTTAGGGCACATAAACGAACGACGCATAAAGAGACTTGTTTCATCCAAAGTACTCAAACCATTCGATTACGGAATCTTATGCGATCCGAATCTTGTCGTCTAGGCAAGATGACTCGTGCCCTGTTACGGAAAAAGGAACGATCAAGTGCAAGTATTAGGACTTATACATAGAGGATGTATGCGGTCCAAGACTATACAAGAGAGAGGTGGTTATCACTTACTTCATTACTTTTACCGACGGACTTGAGTGATATGGATATGTCTACTGATGAGGCTAAAAGTGATGCTTTTGAAAAAAATTCAAAGGAATTCAAAATGAAGTAGAAAACCCAATGAATAAAAGATTAAAACCCTACGATCCGATTGTGGTGGTGAATACTTGAACAATGAATTTGATTCACACCTAAAAGATTGTGGTATAGTATCACAATGGACTCCTCCTGGAACACCTCAATTAAACGGTGTGTCCGAAAGGAGAAATTGAACTTTATTAGATATGGTTCGATCTATGATGAGTCTAACAGAGCTTCCTGATTATTTTTGGGGTTTTGCTATCTTATCTGCAATATTTTTACTAAATCGAAGCCCGACTAAAGCGGCAAACAAGACTCCATATGAGATATGGACAGGGAAAGTCCCTTATTTGTCATTTATGAGAATTTGGGGATGCGAGGCTTTTGTTAAGAATAAGTCTGACGATAAACTCGCACCCAAATCTGACAAATGTCCTTTTGTAGGATATCCAAAGGAATCACGTGCTTATTACTTCTACAATAAACACGAGGACAAAGTGTTTGTGTCTCGTGATGCAGTCTTTTTAGAAAATGATTTAATTTCTAAAAGACAGAGTGGGAGAAAATTTGAACTTGATGAAGTCCAAGAGCCACAAACCGAAAAGGACGACGAGGAAAACGTTCCCTCTTCGTCTGGTACGGTAATTATTCCTTCGGAACCGAGGAGGTCAAGCAGAATTAGTCATCAACCTGATAGATACCTTGGTATTATAGAGGAAGGTGATGACTATAATGTGTTACTTTTTGAAAGTAATGAACCTACTACCTACAAAGCAGCCATTTCTAGTCCCGACTCAAAGCTATGGCTAGGAGCCATGCAATCCGAAATGGATTCTATGTACGACAATCAAGTATGGGACTTGGTTGATTTACCTAAGGAGGTACGACCTCTTCAGTGTAAGTGGATCTATAAGATCAAAAGTGGCATAGATAAACATAATGATGTTTACAAAGCTAGATTGGTGGCAAAAGGTTTCACCCAAGTTCATGGTCTTCACTATGACGAAACCTTCGCCCCAGTCGCCATGCTTCGATCCATAAGGATTATCTTAGCGGTTGCCGCATTTCATAATTATGAGATTTGGCAAATGGATGTCAAAACCGCCTTCTTGAATGGGATTCTAGAAGAGGAAGTGTACATGACACAACCTGAAGGTTTTGTGGATCCATCAAACCCTAAGAAGGTATGCAAACTTAAGAGATCCATCTATGGTCTTAAGCAAGCATCCAGGAGTTGGAATCATCGTTTCGATCATGTAATTAAACAAAATGGTTTCACTCGAAGTGTCGAGGAACCGTGTTTATACATGAAGTTAGTGGGAGTAAAGTAACTTTTCTAGTCTTGTATGTAGATGACATACTACTCATTGGGAATGATATTCCAATGCTCACTTCTGTAAAGGAGTGGCTAGGAATACATTTCCAAATGAAAGACTTAGGAGAGGCCCAGCGCATCTTAGGTATCCGGATCTATAGGGATAGATCTAAAAGGATACTAGCATTAAGTCAAGAGACTTATATTGATAAGATTCTTGATCGGTTCAACATGAAAGACTCTAAGAGAGGCTTTCTTCCTATGGGAAGTGGGATCACTTTGAGCAAGTCAGAGTGCCCTACGAAACCCGAGGAGATTGAACGCATGAAATTGATCCCTTACGCATCAGCTGTTGGATCAATCATGTATGCTATGATGTGCACTCGTCCCGACGTTGCATATGCTTTGAGCATGACAAGTCGTTACCAAGCAATCCAGGTGAGAGTCACTGGATAGCCGTAAAGAACATCCTTAAGTACTTAAGAAGGACCAAGATTCGTTCTTAGTGTTTGGAGGCGAGACTGAGTTACGTGTAAAGGGTTACACAGATGCCAGTTTCCAAACAGATCGGGATGATATGAAATCCCAATCCGGCTACGTTTATATGATGAATTGAGGAGCTGTTTGCTGGAAGCGTTTCAAGCAAAGCGTTACAGCGGATTCTACAACAGAAGCAGAGTACCTTGCAGCGTCTGAAGCTGCAAAGGAAGCTGTGTGGATTCGGAAATTTTTGGAAGGACTATCAGTAGTCCCTACTGCCAAAGATCCTATCACAATTTATTGTGATAACAGTGGGGCTTATTTTTCAGGCAAAAGAGCCCAAGTCTAGTAACAAGTCTAGACACGTACTTAGGAAATATCATGTAATTAGAGATTACGTGGACAGAAAGGAAATTGACATTTATAAGGTTGGGACAGATGACAACATTGCTGATCCTTTAACCAAGCCTTTATCAAAGGCTAAGCATGATGGTCATGTCGTCACAATGGGATTGAGACGTGTGCCAGAATTCCTTTAGATTATGTAATATGTAATAATTGAATGTTGTATTAATTATTTCATATATGATAATGGCATTTATTGTTCGAGTTTTATTTTAAACTCTTATTTAGTTTGACTAAATTTAATACTTTGTTTATCCGAATAGATTGTTGGACCCTATTCAAGTGAATAGGACGAACTTAGTATTTTGTCCCTAGTCACTCAAATGAGGTGACGTCTCGAAATGACTAGATTGTAAGTCGATCGATGGTTGGTTCAGCACCATGGGGTCATGGAGATGACTGGTCGTTTACATAGACAGACTGTATGACACTCTGTCGGACAGTGACATTGTAGAGACCCTTAAATCAATTATTTGATGCCTGGTCGTGGCAGGGTCTTCTATCTTATTCCTATAAGTCGATTCTTTTGACTGGCGACCGTCTATCTGAGTCGGTGCAGTTTCCGATTGGTTTTGGTTGATGTTCTAGGTCGTGCCGTAAAAGGAGGCCGATGGACTTCTTCTGGATCATGGTGATCTGCATCATACAGAGTAGATGGATCAACAGGAATTGTCCACCCACGTTGGGTAAAAACATCTTTAGGCCACTCGAGGAGAAGTTACTGTAAATGCGTGGCCACGCTCGGAAAGAGATCTATGGTAGATTTTCCGGTCAGACAGTTACTCTCCCTATCGAGAAAACCACTCTAGATATTGTCAATCGCAAGTGCGACCTGGAAGACACCTTGCGTTGAGTGGGAGATGTGATAAAGAGACAAGAGAATCGGTGACGCACACTTGTGTCAGACAAGTGGGAGATTGTTGGAGTAGGTGTCCTCCACAATAGTGCGCCACATAATAAATCTTATTAATGGAATATAATTGGGATATTTATTGACTATATATATGATTAGTCAGTTGATTAACGTAAATCAATAACGGTTGGCTGACTAGAGTTTGACGTTATTGTCGTTTGACGGCGGTGATCAACTGATCCCTTTCGGTCACACCTAAAGGATGAAATCCAAATAGTAACTAATTATTTGTATACGATACAGTTAATTAGTACATTACATATATTCGATATGTACGAGAGTTAATTATTAGAAAATGAGTTGAGAACTCAAATTCGATTAAGCTTATTTTTCAATTATGCGATAATTGACTAATAAATTTATATCTTATTTTAATACGATTAAATAAGATTTAACTTAGTAATTAATCGTTAAATTACTAAATTAGTTGAGGTTTTGAGATAGAGGTAATTAGTTAATTATATTTACAAGGAGTTGTAAAATAAATTAACTAAGCATTGTGGGACCCATTATATATTGATATAATGGTAAAATATTACTTAAAATGTTAAGTACATATTATTTATTTAATTGAGTCATATAATTGTTATATGATCAAATTAACACTTAATTATACAAGATAATTAACCATATGATCAATAAGTATTTGTAAGACAAATATCAAAAATCAAAATGGACCAAACTAAGGCCATTTTGGCCGGTTGGCTAGTAGTTAGAATGGTGATGATTTTGTTCTTATTTTTACTCTTTAGTTACTTTATGAAAGTGACATAACAAGTAGTAAACAATCATCACTTGTTCTACAACACTCCACTCTAATGCATGTGATCAAATGAACAAAATAAGAGTCTTATTTGGACTACATGGTCCGGCCTCATGGCTTATAAAATGAACATTTTGTGTTCATTTTATGATCACTTCATTTTGTGCTTTGTATTCTTACTTCTCTCAAAACCTCATATTCTTACTAAAACTCTCAAACACTAATATTTACTAAGTATTACTAGTGTAGTAATATAGTCATAATATTAGTAGAATAATATCTATCTTATTATCTAGTTAATAATAAGGGTAGATTATTTGGGTTAATCTTGGTGCAACTTAGAGGAGATCTTCTATTTTGGGGATTATTTGTATTCATCCATATTATTAGCTCAAGAACAACAAGAAGGAGTTCTTGTTGTGCCCTTATATTTTCCATATCAATGTGAGGAAATTTCTTCTCTTATATAAATGTCTTTATATTTGCATGCATGTTACATAAATCATTAAATACTAAATTAACAAGTAATTTAGCAACTAATTAGAGGAGTCTAATTAAGGTCTATGGACTTTCAAGATACTCATAACTTCTTTTCTTTTCTTTCTTTTTCTTTCTTTTTTCTTTGATTTTTTCTATTTTTCTTCTTTCTTTTTTCTTTGATTTTTTCTATTTTTCTTCTCTGAAAAAGGCTTCAAATCTTAGTGAATCATGAATGCAATGCTAATAGAAATGAAATGAGAACCATACTTATGCGTTTTGACATGACACACATCACAAGGAGAACTACACACACCTAGATGAGACTGGGTATGAATGTACCAGTCTAAGGAGGTTCTACCTTACAATATATGTAGTTTGCCAAATGTCAAGATCAAGCGTACTCATCTATAGATTCATTCCATGCCTACTGTGTACAAGACTTCCCCATGTATGCAAAATTCAATAAATATTGAATCATTATCTTTTGAAAGCTCTAAGGTTGGGAAATGTAACATGATAGTACAGTAAACAAGCAAGCAAAGCATGAAAAGCATTCAATTGTGTTCAAAAATTGTTAAATTTTCTCAAAAATCTTCTCTTTCTTATTCAAAATTTGAAAAATATAGCTAAAATACAAAATGGGAAAAATGCAATCTCTCCCCCAAGCTAAACATCACATTGTCCTCAATGTGAGCACGAAAACCAAATATGCAATGAGATACTTAATGGGAAGAAAGGAAAAATGAAAGAAGAATGAAGCTTACTAGTCAGTGCGGACTCCCCCAAGCTAGTCTTTTGGACTTTTGACAAGGAAGGTCGTCAGAGATTCTTCAAAAACTCTTTCATCTGCAAAGAAATCTAACAAAACAACGTAAAAGGAAAAAACAAAAATAAAACTGCAAAAAGGGAAAACACGGGTTGCCTCCCGAGAAGCGCTTGTTTAACGTCTTGCTCGACGAATTTTTCATTAGAATCATTGGGTTGAGGATGGACGCTCCGCATAGACAATATCTAAACATCCGATGATAGAATTGCTATAGTAGAGTTTCAGTCTATGTCCATTAACCTTGAATTTCTCACCATTGCAAGTCATGAGTTCCACATAGCCGTATTTGCTTACATATGAGACAGTGAATGGTCCAGACCATCGGGAACGAAGTTTTCCTGGAAAGATTTGCAGACGGGAGTTGAAAAGAAGTACTTGGTCACCGATATTAAATTCTTTCTTAATTATCCTCTTGTCGTGCCAACGCTTCGTTTTCTCCTTATAGATCCTAGAATTCTCATAGGCTTGCAAACGAAATTCCTCTAGCTCATTTAGTTGCAAGAGTCTCCTATCAGCGCTAAGCTTAGTGTCTAAATTTAGTTCTTTGATAGCCCAGTAAGCTTTATACTCTAACTCGACAGGAAGATGACAGGCCTTTCCATAAACCAATCGATAAGGAGATGTTCCAATCGGGGTTTTGAAAGCTGTACGATAAGCCCACAAGGTGTCATCGAGCTTATTACTCCAATCAGTTCTAGATCTTGAGACTACTTTCTGAAGAATTGTTTTCAACTCTCTATTTGAGACTTCTACTTGACCGCTGGTCTGAGGATGGTAGGCTAATCCTCGTTTGTGATACACACCATATTTAGCAAGCAGAGTGTCTAACTGCTTCTCTCCAAAATGAGTTCCTCGATCACTAATCACGGCTCTGGGTACACCAAAACGTGGAAAGATGATCTTCTTAAATAATCGTATCACAGCTCTAGCATCATTAGTGGGAGTAGCAATTGCTTCTACCCACTTGGAAACATAGTCAACAGCGACTAAGATGTAAAGATTTCATTTAGAAGAAGGGAATGGTCCTTGATAGTCAATACCCCAGACATCGGATATTTCAACTTCTAATATGCCATTCTGAGGCATCTCATGTCTCTTGGATATTTGACCCATTCGTTGACAAGCGTCACAAGCCATAACAAAGTCCTTTGAATCTTTAAACAACGAGGGCCATAAAAACCCGGATTGTAAGACTTTGGCTACGGTCTTGGACGGACCATGATGACCACCATAAGCAGATGAGTGGCATCCTTCTAAAACTCCTTTAACTTCCCACTGAGGGATACACCGTCTATAAAGACCATCTAAACACTGCTTAAAAAGATAAGGATCATCCCAAACGAAGAATTTTGCATCATGCAAAAATCGTTTCCTTTGGTTATAAGAAAGGTCAGAAGGTAGTTGTCGACTGACAAGAAAATTGGCCATATAAGCATACCAAGGAGAAGAGTCAGTAATTGCCATTAATGAATCATCAGCAAACGAATCATTAATTGGTGTTGGCAGTCCTATTTCAGTTACTCTTATCCTTGAAAGATGGTCAACGACTACATTTTCTGCTCCTTTCTTATCCCAGATCTCTAGATCGAACTCTTGAAGGAGCAAGATCCATCGGATAAGCCGAGGTTTTGCCTCTTTCTTTGAAAGCAGATATTTCAAAGCAGCGTGGTCAGTGTAAAAAATGACTTTCGATCCTATAAGGTAAGAACGGAATTTGTCTAAGGCATAGACAATGGCAAGAAGTTCTTTTTCAGTGGTGGCATAGTTGATTTGGGCAGGATCTAATGTTTTACTAGCATAGTAAATAGCATGAAGGAACTTTTCCTCTCTTTTCCCCAAAACAACTCCAACGGTGTAATCACTCGCATCGCACATAAGCTCGAATGGAAGATTCCAATCAGGTGACTGGATTATAGGTGCGGTGATTAGAGCGCGTTTGATTTTGTTGAATGCCTCAAGGCATTCCTTCGTGAAATTAAAAGGTGCATCCTTAAAAAGGAGCACAGTCAGGGGCTTGGCTATTTTAGAAAAATCTTTAATAAACCGTCGGTAAAAACCGGCGTGGCCAAGGAAACTCCTGATTGTTTTTACATTAGCAGGTGGTGGCAGTTGCTCAATAACTTGGATCTTAGCTCGATCCACTTCAATACCTCTTTCGGAAATGATGTGTCCTAAAACTACGCCTTCGTTCACCATGAAGTGACACTTTTCCCAGTTGAGAACAAGGTCGACTTCTTCACAGCGTTTTAGCACTTTCGACAGATTTGTCAAACAATTATCGAAGGAAATGCCATATACGCTAAAGTCGTCCATAAATACTTCCATGATAGACTCACCAAAATCGGAAAAGATACTAGTCATGCAACGCTGGAAAGTTGCAGGTGCATTACACAAGCCAAATGGCATTCGGCGATAAGCAAAAGTGCCATAGGGACAGGTGAAGGTGGTTTTTTCTTGATCCTCAGGGTGGATAGGAATTTGGAAAAATCCTGAGTAACCATCTAGATAACAGAAATATTTGTGGCAAGCTAACCTCTCTAACATTTGTTCAATGAAGGGCAGAGGATAGTGATTTTTTCTAGTTGATTGATTCAACTTCCTGTAGTCAATGCACATACGCCATCCCGTCACAATCCTTGTGGGGTTGAGTTCATTCTTCTCATTCTTGACTGTTGTTGTTCCTCCTTTCTTGGGGACAACTTGGACAGGGCTAACCCATTTTGAGTCAAAAATTGCATAGATTATGCCAGCATCTAGCAATTTCAGAACTTCAGTTTTAACTACCTCTTGCATGTTTGGGTTAAGACGACGTTGACCTTGAACACAAGGTCTTTGGCCTTCTTCTAAATTAATTCTATGCATGCAAAAGTCAGGGCTTATGACTGTGAGGTCTTCAAGTTTATAGCCTATTGCCTTTTTATGTTTCCTCAAAATAGTCAATAGTGAGTTTAACTGATTTTCATCTAGGAGAGCACTCACTATGACCGGGCAATATTCAGACTCATCTAAAAAAGCATATTTTAGATTTGAGGGAAGAGGTTTAAGTTCAGGTTTATGCACTTCTGCCTTGGCAGGAGCATCAATTAAGCTTATGAACTCCTCAACTTCTTCAGCCGGTATCTCTTTACCAGTCAAGTCCCTTTCCAGCTCACTGATCTCAAAATTATCGTTCTCAGAGATATCCTCTAACAATAAAATTGCTTCTAAAGGATCCCTAATTATTGATGGGTACAGAGATTCATCAACGATTGAGTCGACAATGTCAAGAAAACAGCAAGGCTCTTCAAGCATAGAGCTCTTCATTGCACTGTTTAAGTTGTAGGTGACCTTATCATCACCTACTTCTAATGTCAATTTTCCATTCTTGACATCGATTACTGCTCCCGCAGTGTGTAGAAATGGCCTTCCTAGAATGATAGGGATCTGCGAATCTTCACCCATATCCAACACTATAAAATTGACTGGAATGAAAAACTTCCCTACTCTAACAGGTACATCTTCTAAAACTCCCATAGGTTGTTTTAGAGAACGATCTGCCATTTGCAGGGTGATACTTGTGCATTTCAGAATTCCCATATTCAATTTTTCGCAAATGGAATAGGGCATAACGCTCACACTAGCACCTAGATCGCATAAAGCTTTATCAATCGTGTAGGTGCCTATAGTGCAAGGTATAGAGAAACTACCAGGATCCTTCAACTTAGGAGGGGACTTATTTTGCAATAACGCACTGCATTCGGCGGTGAATGCGATGATTTCAACATCATCCAGAGTCCTCTTCTTTGTTAAGATATCCTTCATAATTTCGTGTAAGAAGGTATTTGAGTGATTAATTCAGTGAAGGGAACCGTTACTTGGAGGTTTTTGACAACTTCCATGAATTTACCGAATTGGGTTTCCTTATGATTTCTCCTCAAACGTTGGGGAAATGGAACTTGGATCTTGATGGGTTCCTTTTCAAGTTCATCCTTCTTTTTAGATTTGTCTTCCGCTTCCTTAGCGGTGGATGGTTGGGTTTCTTTTTGGCTTTCTACTTGTGAAGGCTCAACTGTTGGTTCTTTGGGTTGCTGAGGTTCCGTATAAGTGGTACCACTCCTAAGGGTGATAGCATTTGCGGTGTCCCTTGGTTGTTCACCATGAGGTGCGAGTTGGCCTTGTTTTCTTTGGGTAATAGAGGTAGCCAATTGAGCCATTTGAGTTTCAAGCATTTTGATGGCAGCATCTTTGGCTTGATCACTCTTTTGAAATTGAGCAAACATTGAATCCTGTTTTTGAACAACTTGTAGAAGCATGGATTCAATTTTGCTCAAACTTGAGTCATTTGGTTGGCCTTGAATTTGAGGTGGTTGGTGTTGATTTTGGTAAGGTTGGTTGAAGTTAGGTTGGAATGAAGGTCTCTGGTTTTGAAAACCAGGTGGATTGTAAGGCTTTTGTTGGTGTGGTATGAATGGTTGTTGAGTTTGTTGGTGGGGGTTTTGAACGTTGGTACTTTTGTAGGATAAAAACGGGTGGTTTTTTGTGTTTTCGTTATAGAAGTTTGAGAAAGCGTTGCCTTGCCTATATCCTTGATAGGCATTGACTTGCTCTATTGAACTTCTACAATCTTGAAAACTATGCCCTCCAATCCCACATGTCTCACATACCACTACGTGGTTAGTGACGTTGATATGTTCCTTGGATTGGGAAGAACTTCCTACTTGTTGCTGCAGAAGGGCTAATTGGGCTTCCAGGAGTGCTACTTTACTCGAATCATCCTGCTTGGCTTTTAGCGGAATAGCACGCGAGTTGCTATACTGAGAATCGTGGATTGCCATTGACTCGATAGTCGCACTAGCTATCTCTACATCGATTTGATCGAAACGACCATTGTTAGCGGAGTCGAGGATACGACGCGATTCGCCACAACAACCGTTGTAGAATGTGATAGCCAGGAACCATGAATCAAGGCCATGATGAGGACATTCTCTTTGTAATTCTTTATATCTTTCCCATGCCTCATAAAGGCTTTCGTCGCCTCTCTGACGGAATCCAGTAATTTGACTTCGTAAGAGCGCGGTTCGTTCTGGTGGGAAGTACTTTTGATAGAAAGCAAGAGCTAGACCATCCCAATCAACTATTCCTAGGGCAACTCGGTCAAGACTATTGATCCAGAGTTTTGCCTTTCCTCTTAAAGAGAAGGGAAAGAGCATTTCCCTAATCTGTTCTTGGGATACTCCAGTTTGTCTAATCGTGGAGCAATAGTCACAGAAGTTTTGGATATGAAGGTTGGGATCTTCTGTGGCATTGCCTCCAAATTGATTTCTTTCTATTAAATTGATGAAGGCAGGTTTGATTTCGAAGTTTTGAGCTGTAATTTGAGGTGTAGCGATACCCTTTGGAAGTGTATCTGCAGTGGGTTTAGAATGGTCGGAAAGTCGAACCATTTTTGGTTGCGAAGATGAAGATGGAATGTTGGTTGAAAGTTGATTGAATTTTTGAAATGGAGAGGAAAATGGATCTTCTTCTCCTTCAAGATTAGGTAAGATATCCGAGTATTTCTCACGAATACGATCTAAACTTGAAATGTCAGAAGCTTTTGAAATTTCGTTAAATAGCTTTAATCTCCTACGCAGAGTTCTTTCTAGTTCGGGGTCTAAAGGAATAGGGGTCCCTAGTCTAGAAGATCTGGGCATAAGATAGAAAAGCTAAGATGAAAGATCAAGAGAGGTCTAAAGGAATTTGAGTTCCTAAAGACTAGATAAAACTAATCGTGATAGAAATCACAATAAAAAGGAAAACTAAACCGTGCTCCCCGGCAACGGCGCCAAAATTTGATCGGGCATGTCGCAAGCCCGATGCAAAGATAAATTACCCAGACTAGGCTAATAACAAATTAATGTAATTAGGGAAGTAGGGGTCGATCCTCAGGGAGATGGTGTTTCCTATGGATTGTGAATCGTCTCACAATTGAGTTTTATCTAATGATTTTCTGGGTTTTGGATTTTGTGATGTCTAAACTAATAAAGAACATAAATAAAAACAAAACAAACTGAAATGGAAACGATAAAGCAGATAATAAATTAACAATAATGAGAAGCATCTAGGGAAGTAGGTTCACACATGTAGATTGATATATTGATGAAATTGGATTTAGGATATGCAAATAATTCATTGAGCGTTCGTAAGAATGGTGTGTTCATTACAATCATAGATCAGATGGTCTAGCAGGCTTTTAGTGCGATTTACTAGGTCTTAATCCACCATGTCACGCTTTGTCTATTCAATTCCTGTATATCTACCTTGGAAAAGAATTCCATACTAGTCAATGATTGTGATCAAGAACCGTCAACTATCGTTAAAGTCCAAACATGCATAGACACAATGTTTTAAAAGCACAATTTCCTTTATCCAATTATCATATTTTAATCAATCTAACATGGCTACCCTACACCCTAGAAAGGTGATTACTCACTCATGATTATGTTGATATAAACAATGACAGTTCAGGTAAGCATATTTAGTTGGTTTTGACAATAATTTAGACTTTCTATGTGGCGATAATAACGACGCTATATGATAATCTAAGAAATGAAACTATGATTATAACAACGTAAAAACGAATCTAAATTATACGAATGGAAAATAACAATCAAATGGAAAACAATAAAGAACAATAAGTAAAGGATAAATTAGGAATACCTAGATGACGATCAACGATGAAAGTGATAACAATAATAGAAATCCCT
The DNA here is from genome assembly GCA_022085475.1 of Heliosperma pusillum. NCBI lineage: Eukaryota > Viridiplantae > Streptophyta > Magnoliopsida > Caryophyllales > Caryophyllaceae > Heliosperma > Heliosperma pusillum. Next base: position 49,038 of record JAIUZE010002716.1, on the reverse strand, counting down.
CGTATAGAAATACCGTACCTTGAATTACAACTTTTGAACCCAACAAAGTAGATGCAAGAGATTGAAATTCTATTTGAACTAAGCTAATGTTTTGATAGGAAATAGACGAAAGTAAACTAGAACAAAAGACAAAAATAGAAAAGAATCTAAACTAGAAAGACTAAAGCTAAAAAGAAATATAAGACAAGATTGTGTAAGAAAATGTATATGATGGATGTATATATGATGTATGATAGATAAGTGTATGATCCTTGAGCATCTATTTATAGTATTAGGGTTTCGTGGAGAAGAGGTCGGGCAATAAATACATAGGTCAAAAATAGGATGAAGGAGCCGCAATGCTTGGAGCAGCAGGAATACCCGATCGGGTAAGTCGTCTTCTGGAAGCTCTTGACTAACTCTTCAACTTCCTTCGCTTTGACTTGACTTACAACATCCCCCTTGACTCTACAATCGGGTTTGTTGCTTGGATATGATGTAAAGCGATGAATTCTCCCGTCTAATTGATTGGTCTTCCGACAACTACGAAACCATCTTTGCTTCTTTTCTCCCTTAAGTTAGTGAACCTTCTCGAAATGCCTTACACACGGTCAAGCTTGCATCTTCAAATCGTCGGGTTCTAGGCAAATGCTCGGAAATATAGAAAAAGAGCGTAGAAACGTCACTTTCCCTACAAAACAAGTTAGAACACAGGAATTCGCCTAGAAGACGATATTAGCTCATAAAACGCCTTAACAAAGCACAAATGACAAACAAAACCGAGCTAAAGTGAGGGTTAAAATCATACAAATATTCACTTATCAGTCCAAGACTTGATGGGTTCTTTCCCTTCCCTAGCCCTTAACCCTTTCATGGTTTCATACCAAAGGGAAGCATACCCTTTCAGTTTAAGGATGGCTACTTTAAAAGACTTAGAATCATTATATCCTTTGTATTCAAAGATCCTTTCTACTTCTCTTAACCATTCTAACAAATCATCAGGATTAAGACTACCAGAAAACGCAGGGATATCTACCTTAAGATGCTTATCTATGTGCCTGTGGATGGAAGCTCTGCTTCTTGTTGATTCATCTGAGTCTGGATACTCTTCATCATCAGGTGGCCTTCCTCTGCCTCCTCCTTGGCCTCTTCCACGTCCTCTGCCTCTTCCTCCAACAAGCAAATGGTTGCCTATTACCTGGTCCAGGGTTCTGGTTAGGGTGGTTACAATTCCAGCTAGATCCTCCATCCTTGCTTCTACTCCTGCCAGTCTCTCTTCACTCATTGGGCTATTTTTGTGTTTTTAAATGTAGTTAGGGAAAATGAACTCACTAAGACTCTCAACCAAAGCTCTGATAACCAATTTGAAGTGTAAACTACTAAGGTTTACAAGTTTTGATGGATGCTAGACTAGGTTCACTTAAACTGACAACAACTCAAATGGAAATGGAGGCTGTTTCAGAGAGAGTGATTTATATCAACTGAAACTCAAAGGTATGACTTAGAGAAGCTCCCCTACAGCATAGCATAAGAGAAGGGACTCAAAAGACTAGTTTAGAGACAGTTTTCAAGTGTTACAGCAAAGCACAAACACCCTAGACTAGACTCAACAGCAAGCAAGTTAACCACAGCAAGGCACATATATAACTTGACTCACAAGACAAGGCACTGATCAAACACCTTGAAGATGTATCAGGCTTGTTTCAAACTACAGCTCTTAGCACAAGTTTGATAGATGATGTGGTCGTTATACACCAAAAATAAAACCTAAATCTACTAACTAAGAAGATAGCGGAAGTAGGGTCGATCTCCACAGGGAGGAAACTAATTAACTGTAATCTAAATATGCAAGCAACAAACTGGGGGTTTTGAAAGTTGCTTTTAACTAAACTAAAAAGAGATTAAAGGAAAGAGAAATAGAGATAAGAATTAATACGAAGATAAATCAGATAAGAGAGAAATATGCTAGGATTCGGTCTACTGCAGTATCGGCATCTACGGGTCAACTAAGTCAGTCAATCTATCAATGAGAAGGGCAATAGGTTTTCTCCTCTCGGTCTCAAACCACCCTAGGGATTTTCCTAATTAACTCTCGTCCTCTTAGGAGTCACCTATCAATTCTAAGCAAGCCTTCCCTTCCAATCTCTCGATCCAGGTCGGGGTTAACTATCTAGCCTAGTCTCCTGCGTATACTCATTCGACTAAACCTCAATTAAATTACAAAGATCGATTCTCATATTCAAGACTAACCAAACTAATCTATCCTAACATGCCTCTACTACAGTTTCCCTCATCCCAACATACAAAAGAATTAGCTACTCATGTTATGAACTATGCTAACAAAGACGATTAAATATATGACATAAGACATAATAAAACCGTAATTAACAAGCATGAACAATAACGCAGCAGTAATTAAGAAAAGAAACAGTAATTAAGACTAAAGATTAAGAGTAAAAGAGAAAAGAAGAAGTTTACAATCTTAGCAAATCCGGTGTAAAGAACAAATCCTACGTCGATAAACCCGAATGCAAACCAAAGGTAAAGTTCAGAAACTAATGGAAAATTAATGCTAATTACTGTCTGATTAAAACTCCATAATCATTGCTCTCCACTAATGACGTAAATAAGAGTCATATATAGTGTATAACACCACTCTAAACCTAATTAACCTAGTGGACTTAAAGCCCGTAATAGAATCCACTCGATCAAGGGAAATAACCACTCGATCGAGGCTTTTATTCATGGAAATCAGTCGATCGAGCACTTGATCTACTCGATCGACCAACTGGTAAGCGGCTTCTACTCGATCGAGCAAAGGAGGTAGCTCGATCGAGCACTTCTGGCTTCAACTCACCTCGATCGAATGGCAAGCTCCTCGATCGAGGTCTTCTGGCATAGTATGTGATGTGAGTCATGACTTGGCCTTGATTATGAATGGTTCCCCATGCAAGAGTTCCTGTCCCGATCTTTCCATTCTCCTAAATGCATGCAATATGGACTGCTTTGGCTCGGTTTCTGCTACTACACAGCTTGTACCTACAAAATGGTAATGAAAGTACAAAGTAGCCAAATAGGGGCATATGGCGATATAATATCACCTAAATGACATAGAAATGCGTGCATAAACGGACTAGAAAGTCTATATAAAATACACGCATCAAACTTCCCCAAACCAAACCTTTGCTTGCCCTCAAGCAACCTAAATGCAGCTATATGGAACAAAATAAACCTAGGGGAATGGAGCTAGTCTCAGAGCTAGCAACAAGTCAATATTAAACAGTTCAATGCACTCATTCAATCGCTACAAAGCTCAACACGAAAGTGAACGAATTTATACAATCTTGGAAATAAATTAGATTTTCGACCTTGCAAGACTCAACCAAATTCGGACTCTCACGGGTCACTCTTCTCTCAACAAGCAAATGGTAAGTAAATATGTAAAAGAGAGAGAAAATATAGCCACTCACCTAGACTACGACCGACACCACATGCATTGCTAACTAACATGAAAGATGATTCAAGCACCGTACACACGCATACCACCATTCAAGGACAATCACGTGCCAAACATTTGCAAAAATATGGATATGTGAGGCTAATTGGTAAGAAGGGGCAAAACAATTAATGGAAATGTGAGGGTAAATAGCCAAGCTAGTTCCTAACAAGACCGCAATAGAACTCGTTCCTTTCTTCCAACCATCAAAATTAAGCTTGATGCCTTAACCAATCTAGGCATATACAACACAAATCCCATATGACACCTTGACTAATAATAGTAAGCACAGGAGGTGTGAAAAACAAAACCTCAGCCAATTATTTTTCTCATCATATTTTTTCATTTTTTCCATTTCTTTTCTTTCTTTTTCTTGGCTGACTAAATAACCTCTCGATCGAGCTAAATGAGTCACTCGATCGAGGCACAAAGACACAAAATCTGATTGATCGAGTTAAATCCACTCGATTGAGCCACTATCAACACTTCTCTTCTTTTTCTCGTAAATACCACTCCAATCAATGAAACGAGCCAAAAACTGACACAACAGTAGAATATACCTCGACTACAAACTAGCTCAGCAAAGGTAGGCTTAATTTAGGATGTAGTTAAGGACAACAGGCAGATATGGCTTTATGTGGAGTTAATGGGGTAAAATGAGGAAAAGGGAGATGCAAATATTCTCAAAGCACGTAATACCGACCACAAACCCAATGCGTGCAGGCAATAAGAAATCAAAATTCATATACAAGCAAATGACACGAGATGTGGGGAGTAACTACTCTCATTCCTAGATGAACTGGTCATGAATGTCACCAGTTATAGGCTCTAAAATCTCAGAATATAAAAGTAGTTAGCCAAAAAGTTGAGTCAAGTCTAATAATCAAATTTAATTTCCAAGACAAAATTCAATAGTTTACTACGTCGATTTCACTAAGTAACTCAAGAAAGGTGCAAAGAATAGCATAAAATAGACTTGTAGTGCAATTTCATCATGAACAAGACTCCATTCCGACTCAACTAAATGCAAAAATAAACGTGATATTTTTGATTTTTTCAAAAAAAAATTCTAATTAACATGAATTGTAAACGTGAATGCAATACAAATGCAAATGCAGACGCAAAAGGATGTAAAACACTTCCCCAAACCAAAACAGACAATGTCCTCATTGGCTAAAGCACAACAGCATAGACGGGAAAGGGAAAAACAACCTAATTCATGCTCCTAAGGAATGAAATATATAAAGAATAGAAAAAACTAAAGGAACAGAAACAACTCACAAAACATAGGCTTCCCCAAACCAGCATCAAACTCTGGGTCGATCGAGTAGAAATTCTACTCGATCGAGCAACTTTTCCAGGTAAAACAGCTCGATCGAGTGGCTTGCTTTACTCGATCGAGCACTTCATAATTGCACAGCCCACGACTTTGAACAGTTGATTTCCGCTTCCATTCCTGCAAAACAATGCCAACCAAATACCAGAAAATACCAAAAATTGTCCAATAAGAAATATAAATTGTCTATCTAAGCTACGGATTATCACGCGATAGTCTAAATGTCTAATTGAAAACGCAATAAATTGTTTTTACAAGTTGCACGGGATTGCAAACCCGGCTACCAACCAAATAGTTTCATGAGAAGACCACCGTTTGGCCTTTGACTTGCGGAAATAACCTCAGCTACGGTAAGTTCCGTCTTCTTCCTCCACACGTACGATGGTTTCTTGGAGTCTAGCTCCCCCTCGGAATCACTTGCGTACATGCGGGCTCCTTCGTCCTTCTTGGACTTCTTCTTCTTGACGGCGTCACGCGAACCGGGATTTCCCTTATCCAGCTCCAATGCTACTGATTAACTACCTATAATGCAACACACAACAGCATGTTCCTCCAATTCGCTCCCAAGCTGGGGCGGAGGTGTTACGGTAGCAATGGGGATATCACAGATAGGAGCTATAGGTTCGATAGGAACCGAAGCTTTGTCATGCGTGAATAAATCAGGTGTGATATCGGATAAGGGAAGTGCGTAGCATTGTGACACAAGCATAGGACCCTTATTAACATGAGACTGTGTGAATACTAAATTCTCCCCCCCTATTTGTAAAGTCAGAGTCTGTAACCCAACATCAATAACCGCTTGCGCAGTATGCAAGAACGGTCTTCCCAAAATGATGGGAGTGGGAGAATCCTCAGGTATATCTAAAACTATGAAATCGACCGGGATGAAGAATTTTCCTATTTGCACAGGAACATCCTCTATGATTCCTAAGGGTCGAGACAAGGTCCTATATTCCATCTGCACTGTCATGTTTGTACACTGAAGCTTGGTAAAGCCTAACCGTTTGGCTAAAGACAAAGGTAAGACGCTAACACTAGCTTCTAGGTCAAATAACGCGTTGTCTATGAGATAGGTCCCTATGTGACATGGTATAGAAAAACTACATGGGTCAGACAGCTTAGGGGGGCACTTGTTCTGGAGAAACGCGGAGCATTCCTCGGTTAAAGCTACAGTCTCTACAACGTCTACGGTCCTCTTACGCAAAAGAATTTCACGCATAAATTTTAGGTAAGAGGGTACCTTTAATAGGAGGTATGCGAAAGGAACGTTCACCTTGAGGTTGCGTACAATGTCAGCGAACTGAACAAATTCCTTTTCGACCTTAGCTTTCTTCAATCGACCAGGAAACGGAACTGGAATGTCAGGATTACCACGTTGCATATCCTTGACAATTGCATTGTTGATCATCCGCTTTCTTAACCCCTTCGAACGAGCTTCTCGCTCATGAAAACCCATCGATCGAGTATCTAAGTCACTCGATCGAAGATTATCCGAGCTTAAATTGCTCGATCGATCAGTTTCCTCGGTCACCTTATTCGATCGAGCAGCTTGGTTCTCTCGATCGACCACTTGTTCTTCTAAATTACTCGATCGAGCATCCACAACCTCTCGATCGAGTAACTTGCTTTCTGATTCACATGATCGAGTAACACAAATCTCTCGATCGAGTAGTTTCTCCCTCATTTCATTCGATCGACTAGCAATATTCTCTCGATCGATTGCATTACCAGCGACAGTCTTCGCAACATCAGGATGCGCACCAGAAATATCAGCAACTGTACCAGGACTGTCATAAGCAAGACCGCTTCTCAGAGTAATCATATTCAGCGTCTCCTTGGTCTTGTCAGTTTGAGACGGTAACTGCCCGGGTTGCCTAGTCGATCGAACTCCTGCCAATTGAGCAATCTGCGACTCCAAAAGCTTAATAGTAGCATTTGTTGCTTGATCAGTTTTGCTCATTTGGATAGCTAAAGCTTGGATCATAGACTTTAACTCCCCGATTTCTGCAATTCCTACAGATGAGGAACTAGCTTGCTGCGAAGACTGGATATTCTGAAATCCTTGCTTGTGCGGCGGTTGATACGTCGGCTGTGGTGGTGGAGGTGTAGGATTTAAGACGTTCTGGCTTGTCCATCTCAAATTGGGACGGATATACCCTTGATTGTAATACCCACCTCCTTGACGGTACTGCTGAAAGGAAAAGACTTGTTCCCTTTCAGCGAGACAGTCTATGGCCGTGTGACCTGTTTCGCCACACCTCTTGCAAGTAATCATATCATCCTGCTGCAGCAAATGAACCGTCTGCTGGTTATCTTCAGCTTTCTTCTCCCATTTATCAAGTCTGCCATTTAGTTTATTGAATTTTGTATCCAGACCTTCAGAATCGATACTAGCTATCGTCCGTGTACCACTCCTCGGATTACCATATTCAGCACAATGGGTTGCCATCTCCTCTATCAGTTTCCAACCCTTATCATCATCTATTTCCTTCTGGAATCTCCCGTTTGACGCGGCATCTAAAATGGCTCGATGATCGTCATATAACCCAGTGTAGAACTGGTTACACAGAAACCACTGCTCGAACCCATGGTGAGGAACAGACCGCACTAGCGTCTTGAATCGATCCCAGGACTCATAGAGATTTTCATGAGCCGTTTGCTTGAAATTAGTAATCTGACCCCTCAAAGCATTCGTCCTCTGCGGTGGAAAGTACTTCTTGTAGAAGGCCAGTGCAAGTGTGGTCCAATCGGTAATACCCAGTTCCTCTCTATTCAAGTTCTTCAACAAGTCTTTGGCATTATCAGTAAGGGAAAAAGGAAACAAGAATTCCTTGATCTTGTCAGCTGTCACCCCTTTGGAAACCGGAATAGAAGAACAGTAGTCAGCAAAGGTCTCCATATGCCTCCTCGGATCCTCCCCAGCTACACCCCTATACTTGTCCTGCTGGACAAGCTTGATATAAGACGGACGAAGATCGAAAGTAGTTCCATCTTCGTCCGTTGTAAGTTTGAATCCTTGAGGTATACATGCAGCTGTAGGCTCAGAATGGCTAGCAATATTCGGCATCTTTGCTGGAATGGTAGTCTCAACAGTTAAATCTTCCTCGAAAATGAAACTGTCAAAGACGGATTTAGAAGTACTCAAGTCTTCCTCCTGAATAGTCTTATCTAACCCTCTTTTCCTGCGTAGGAAGGTTCTTTCAGGCTCTGGATCAGCTTCCACTAATTCGAGCCTTTGGGACCTGCTCATACACAACTATAAAGAGAAAGATAAGAACAGTCTTAAGGAATTAGAAATTCCTTAAGACGAGACAGAAATAAATAAACAGAAAATTAAATTGCCTCCCCGGCAACGGCGCCAAAATTTGATGTGGTCGTTATACACCAAAAATAAAACCTAAATCTACTAACTAAGAAGATAGCGGAAGTAGGGTCGATCTCCACAGGGAGGAAACTAATTAACTGTAATCTAAATCTGCAAGCAACAAACTGGGGGTTTTGAAAGTTGCTTTTAACTAAACTAAAAAGAGATTAAAGGAAAGAGAAATAGAGATAAGAATTAATACGAAGATAAATCAGATAAGAGAGAAATATGCTAGGATTCGGTCTACTGCAGTATCGGCATCTACGGGTCAACTAAGTCAGTCAATCTATCAATGAGAAGGGCAAAGGTTTTCTCCTCTCGGTCTCAAACCACCCTAGGGATTTTCCTAATTAACTCTCGTCCTCTTAGGAGTCACCTATCAATTCTAAACAAACCTTCCCTTCCAATCTCTCGATCCAGGTCGGGGTTAACTATCTAGCCTAGTCTCCTGCGTATACTCATTCGACTGAACCTCAATTAAATTACAAAGATCGATTCTCATATTCAAGACTAACCAAACTAATCTATCCTAACATGCCTCTACTACAGTTTCCCTCATCCCAACATACAAAAGAATTAGCTACTCATGTTATGAACTATGCTAACAAAGACGATTAAATATATGACATAAGACATAATAAAACCGTAATTAACAAGCATGAGCAATAACGCAGCAGTAATTAAGAAAAGAAACAGTAATTAAGACTAAAGATTAAGAGTAAAAGAGAAAAGAAGAAGTTTACAATCTTAGCAAATCCGGCGTAAAGAACAAATCCTACGTCGATAAACCCGAATGCAAACCAAAGGTAAAGTTCAGAAACTAATGGAAAATTAATGCTAATTACTGTCTGATTAAAACTCCATAATCATTGCTCTCCACTAATGACGTAAATAAGAGTCATATATAGTGTATAACACGACTCTAAACCTAATTAACCTAGTGGACTTAAAGCCCGTAATAGAATCCACTCGATCGAGGGAAATAACCACTCGATCGAGGCTTTTATTCATGGAAATCAGTCGATCGAGCACTTGATCTACTCGATCGACCAACTGGTAAGCGGCTTCTACTCGATCGAGCAAAGGAGGTAGCTCGATCGAGCACTTCTGGCTTCAACTCACCTCGATCGAATGGCAAGCTCCTCGATCGAGGTCTTCTGGCATAGTATGTGATGTGAGTCATGACTTGGCCTTGATAATGAATGGTTCCCCATGCAAGAGTTCCTGTCCCGATCTTTCCATTCTCCTAAATGCATGCAAAATGGACTGCTTTGGCTCGGTTTCTGCTACTACACAGCTTGTACCTACAAAATGGTAATGAAAGTACAAAGTAGCCAAATAGGGGCATATGGCGATATAATATCACCTAAATTACATAGAAATGCGTGCATAAATGGACTAGAAATTCTATATAAAATACACGCATCAATAGATTTGAGGGATTTCTCAAAGTTAATTCATTCATAAAAGTCTTCCTTACAACAACATACAAGACCTCCTTATATAAGGAGGCTGATATCTTGTGAACCATTGGATGTATAGATCATCCAAGGGCCAGCTTAGGATCTAAACTACTTCAACTGACACTAATTAAGAACCTCACAAGAGGACGAGTTTAACAAGTAGCTAGTACAGACACACAAAAGATACAAACAGACTGATGCAAAAAAGCAATAAAGCAGTTGTTGTATTTTTCCTGAAATAGAACTCTGGTCTTCTTGTTGTCTTGCTGCTTTGCTCTAGGTGTTTTGTTGCTCCTTGGGACTCTCCACTCTTATTAGAACTTAGATAAACCTGCCTTGGATGAAGACAAGTTGACTTAGGCAAAAGGAAACCACATCTGAACATGTACTGCCTCTACTATGCTGCTCACTGGACTCTAGCTTGGGGTGTCTGTTTCATGAGTTTTTGCTAGACTTCAAAAGGGTTTGTCCTGGGCAAACTTGTAGCTTAGAGGGTTGGCTTGATGGTAGGCCATGGTGGGGGTGGTTGGGATGCCCAAGTGTACCTCCTAGGTGCAGGGTTTGTTGATTGGTCTGCCTGGTCTTGAATGGTTTTGTTTCTGTCTTGTGTGGGTAATGTGGGTTGTATTGGGGCTTGGCATGGGTTGTTGAGCCCAGGACTGTCTTCCTCACTGGTGTACCTTGGCCTGGCTTGGTCTTGGCTTGTCATAGCTTGTTGTTTGGACCTTGTAACTCGAGCCTCCATCTGAGGGGTCCTTGGGGTCAGGCTTGTCTTGATTGTGGCTTGATCATCAAGGCCCCTTGGGTGAGCTCCTGCTGCAGAACTAGTCTATGTTGAAGCTAATATTCGATGTCTTTACAAAGAAGTCTTTAGTAGATCACTTAAGGTCATATTTTGATACTTCTACCTCCCTTACAAGTATGAGTACAAAATTGTTTGTGGCTCATAAGGCTATCTTTAAAGAAAATAGTTCTATTTTTCTAAAGATAGAGTGGGAGAAAATAAGCCACAACGAAAAACTAGTTAGGAACTAGTGAGGAAACCAAAAGAAAGAGTTCTTAGGTGAATCCTTAGACGATTGACGAGACCAAAAGAAAATGTTCTTGAGAAAATAAGATTCTGACCTATGTAAGTGGAAGCACCTAGAAATTTTAAATTTTGATTTTCTAACATGAGAGACTTATGAAACTAAATGGAATCTATGCAAAGAAAATGTTTTAATTGCAAGTGTCCAATTATAGTTGCATGGATAGACATGTAGATGTCTACAAAAGCTAAGTTAATGCGTAACTATGCTTAAATCCAAATCATCAATGAAATACCTCAGAATAGGTGTGTACAAGATACACATCAAAACTACATGTCCAAATAGGGATTTGGAATAGGATGTGTACATGACACAAGCCTATTGTATGTATCTACCTAGAGGTTATGATGATCTTTTCTATTATATGATAAAAGAAGGGTTTCACTCGAATTGTCGAAAAGTCATTTAAAGACATGAAATTCAGTGAGAGTTAAAGTCTTGTATAGACATGAAGTTAAGTAGGAGCTTAAGTTATCATGTAAAGACATGAAGTTCAGTGGGAGAAATTGTTTTCCACGTGAATGACGTTTCACTCATTAAGAGTGACATATTCATATTATCTTTTTGAAAGGAGTGGTTGGATTTTAATGTTGGATGAAAGAGGGCAACATGTATACTAAAATCAAAATCTATTGTGGAATAGAAGATTTTAGCTTGGCATTTAAAAGGTATCTTATATCGATAAGATTCTTAATCTATTCAACAAGTTAAATAGGTTAGTTATGTTGATAAAAGTGGGATCACTATGAAAGGGTCATAGTCATCCACTGAACCTAAGAATTGTTGTTCACATGATACCAATCATGTATGCCATTACATGCACATACCTAAATGAATTGTATGCTGGGAGCATGACAAGTCTAAAACAAAATAATCCACATGAAAGTCGTTGGATTGCCAACGAGAACATCCGTAGATTTCTCAAGGAGGACTAGGGATTCATTCTTGTGTTTGGTAGAGAAAATTTGATAATGTGGTAAAGGTTACACAAACCCAAATTTCCAAACATATCAGGATTTGTAGAAATCCTAGGCGTACCTTTGTTATATAAGAAGCGAATAACTAAAAGGATGATTGAAGAGTCAATCATTATAAATTCTACAAATAGAGACCCAGTACATTATGATGAGGATAAGGTGGTTTAAAGGGAACTAATGGTAGATCCTTTCACCTAAATACTTATCAGTTATCAGGATAACGAGTGGGAGCATCTTTCAAGTTAAAGAGCCCAACACTAGATAGAGATCTAGACATGTACATAGATGAATTCATGTTATTAGAAATAACGTTGGATGGAAGGAAAATGCAATTTACAAGGTTGGAATAAATGAATACATTGTATATTCACTACCCAAGCCTTTATTGCATTTAATAAGATCGTCGTGAATTGTCATAGACGAAATAAACTTTAGATTATATGATATGAAGCAATAACATTGTGTTGATTGTTCATATATGATAATCACATTTATTGTTTGAGTTTCTGAAAACTCATCTTGTGCTTTGTTAAATCCAAATGGGTTGAAGAGACAATTTTAAACCCCATTAAAGTGGACTGATTTAACATAGCATTGGCCCCTAGTCACTTATATGAGGTGACATCTCGAAATGACTAGATTATGGTGCGATTGATGGCAAGTTCAAGTGTCATAGGGTCATAGGGATGACCAATCGATCACATAGACAGACTGTAAGGGACAATCAGTCGGGCAGTGACCGCTTATAGAATTCTGGCAATTCTTGTAGCCTGGTCGTGGCAAGAGCTACTAGTATTCTTTTGAGTCAATTCTTTGACTAAAGATTGTTCGCCTAAGGTGGCACAGTTTCAGAGTGACTTTGATTTATGCTTTACGACCTTCGTAACTGAGGTCAAATGGGCATCTTTTGGGTCATGATGAGCTGTGGCTATTCAAAGGGAATAGTGCAATAGGAATTGTCCACCTCTTGTCAGGGTTGTTTTAAATCTCAAGGCCACTCGAGAAGGAGTAAGCTGAAAATGCGTGGCCACGCTCGGACGGTATCTATGGTAGATAATCCCGGTCAGACAGTTACTCTCCAGATCGAGGAAACCACTCTTGATATGATCAAATACAAGTACGACCTGCAAGACACCTTGCAATGAGTGGGAGATATTGTAATAGGACAAGAGAATTGGTGACGCACACTTGTCTCGGACAAGTGGGAGATTGTTGGAGTAAATGTCCTCAAAAATAGTGCGATCACATAATTAAATCTCAATAATAAGAATACAAAGGGATGATGAATATTATAGTCAACTGGTCAACATAAATCGGTAACGATTGGCTCAATTGAGTTTGACGTTACTGTCGTATGACGGTGGTGATCAGTTGATCCCTTGAGGTCACACCTAAAGGACAATCCCCTAATCATGTACATTAATTAATTGTATAATGATACAGATTAATTAATCCCTTAAAATGAACCAAGTTTATACTGTGAGTGAGAAATATATCTTATTGTAATATGATTAAATAAGATTCATTTTGGTAATATTAATTGTTATATTACTAAGAATGTATTATGTTTATGAAAGATTTGAGATAAGTAAAATTGGTCGATTATAATTACAAACTGTTGTAGATTATTTTAACCAAATATGAGAGGACCCATTTTATTTGCATGTAATTATAAAATGTGACTTAAAATGTTAAGTCTAATTTATTTGTTATGAAATTGCATTTAAATTTGTTAAATGTACATTTATAAGCCTAATTACATGTTACATGTCACATATCACACTTGTGACAAATGACAAATTGCAAAAATAAAATGGACACCCATATTACATGGGTGCACCGGTTTTTTGTGGTGTTGGTGGGTATGATTTTAGTTTGTATTTTATTCTAATTAAGAATTAGAACAAATCATTAGTACAATAATCCATACACTCAACCTTACATTGTGAAGAACAATATGAAAATGACAACACCACACCCATGTGGGTGTGTGTGTGTGACCGGTTTTGAACAAGCCAAATAGGGCTTGTTTTTCCTCTTATTTATACTACACTATCTCATATAATTCATTTCATGCAAAGATCTCTACTTCTCTCTAACCTCTCACTAAACTTAAGAAGTTCATAAAATACTTTGAGTTCATATATTCTAATAAAATTACTAGTGTAGTAATAGAGATATTAGATTTATTTTAAAAGGGTTACTACTAATAATATTAGTGTAGTATTTTAGTAGTGATAAGAGGGTTGTCTTGGGTGCTACTAATAGGAGTGTTCTTATACTAAGGACTTGGAATTCATTCTCATCTTACTAGCTCAAGAACAATATTTGAAAGGAGTTCAAATATTGTGCCCATATTTTCATAATCAATGTAAGAAATAGTTCTTTCCTTTATATTTTGTTATGCATGCATAAGGTCCTAATAGTTTAAGAGTAAACTATTAATAAGATGATATTAGAAATGTCTAATATCAAGTTTAAGAAACTTACACTTACCCCCTTTGAGAGGAATTGAACATCAGATAGACCTTGTGCCAGGGTCTGTACTACCTAATAGACCAGCATATAGATGTGATCCTAAGGCTACACAAGAGCTGCAGAAACAAGTTGGAGAGTTGATGAGTAAAGGGTTTGTAAGGGAGTCCTTAAGTCCATGTGTTGTGCCTGCATTATTGGTTCCTAAGAAGGATGGGACTTGGAGGATGTGCATAGATATCAGGGCTATCAATAACATCACAGTCAAGTACAGGTTCCCTATACCTAGGCTTGATGACATGTTGGATGAGCTGAGTGGCTCAAGGTTCTTTTCTAAGATTGATTTAAGGCAAGGTTACCATCAATTGAGGATCAGGGAAGGAGATGAGTGGAAGACAACCTTCAAAACAAAGCATGGCCTCTATGAGTGGCTTGTCATGCCTTTTGGTCTGTCAAATGCCCCAAGTACCTTCATGAGATTAATGAAAGAGGTGCTTAGACCTTGCCTAGGGAGATTTGTGGTAATATACTTTGATGATATTCTCATCTACAGCAAGAGCAAGGATGATCATTTGAGGCATCTTGAGGCTGTGTTTGAGATACTTAAAGAGAATAAACTCTTTGGGAAGCTTGAGAAATGCACCTTTATGACTGAGGAAGTCAAGTTTCTAGGATATGTGGTGTCTGGTAGAGGCATTTCAGTGGATCAAGACAAGATCATTGCAGTTCAGTCTTGGCCTGTTCCTAAGAATATCACAGAAGTGAGAGGGTTTCATGGCCTAGAATCTTTCTATAGGAGGTTCATTAAAAACTTCAGCACTATTGCAGCACCCATCACTAAATGTATGAAGAAAGGAGAGTTCACTTGGACTGAGAATTCCTTGCAGGCTTTCAAATACATGAAGAAGCTCTTGTGCAGTGCACCTATCCTTAGGTTACCTGATTTTAATTGCCTATTTGAGGTTGAATGTGATGCAAGTGGAGTGGGAATTGGAGCTGTCCTTATCCAAGAGAAGAAACCTGTAGCTTATTTCAGTGAAAAGCTAAGTGGTGTCAAGCTGAGCTATTATACATATGATAAGGAGTTCTATGCTCTTGTCAGGGCTCTAAGGCATTGGAGTCACTACCTGAAGCCCAAGCCTTTTGTCTTACATTCTGATCATGAAGCATTGAAGTACATAGGAGGCCAGCATAAGCTCAGTCACAGGCATGCCAAATGGGTGGAGTTCCTCCAGTCATTCACCTTTTCTAGTAAGTACAAAGAAGGAAAACAAAATGTGGTAGCTGATGCATTGTCTAGAAGATACACTCTGCTATCAACCATGAAGCAAAGGGTTCTTGGATTTGAATTCATGAAGGATATGTATCAGAAAGATCCAGACTTTGCAGAGGATTGGTTAGCACAGAAAGAGGGTACAAGGACCATTGATTCACCCTACACTCTACAAAATGGATTCCTGTTCAAAGGAAACAAGCTCTGTGTTCCCAGAGGTTCTTATAGGAGTCTATTGATCAAGGAAGTGCATGGAAGTGGTCTTGGAGGACACTTTGGGGTTCAGAAGACTGTGGACATACTGCAGGATCAGTTTTACTGGCCTAAGATGATGGGAGAGGTCCAAATAGTGCTCAGGAGGTGTGGAGTTTGTCAAAAGGCCAAGAGTTCATTTCAAGCAGGACCTTACACTCCCTTACCAGTCCAATGTAGGCCTTGGGAAGATGTAAGTATGGACTTCATAGTAGCTAGGACAACAAGAGGGAAAGATTCTATCATGGTGGTTGTGGATAGGTTCAGCAAGATGGCACATTTCATTGCCTGTAAGAAAACTGAGGATGTTGTGAGTGTAGCAGAGCTATATCTTGATGAGGGGTAAGGTTACATGGAGTTCCAAGAACCATTGTATCTGACAGAGACACAAAATTTATGAGTCATTTCTGGAGGACATTGTGGAGACTGCTCGATACCAGGTTGTTGTTTAGTACCTCCCATCATCCTCAAACAGATGGACAATTTGAGGTGACCAACAAGACCTTGGGAAGGATCTTGAGGTGCATAGTCAGCAAATCTCTCAAAGATTGGGATTTAAACTTGGCTCTAGTAGAGTTCTCTTTCAATAGAGCTCCATCAGCAGCCACAGGCCACTCCCCCTTTGAAGTGGTCTATGGTACTAACCCCTTAATGCCTTTGAATTTGTCTAATGTGTGCAGGTCAGAGATCCACTATGATGCCAAGAAGAGGGTGGAGCAAATGCTAAAACTCCATGAATCAGTCAGAAAACAAATTGAGAGAACCAATGACCTATACAAGAAGAATGCCAAGGTTCATAAGGTCAAGAAAGACTTTGCCCCAGCAGATTTAGTGTCGATCAACCTAAGGAAAGAAAGGTTCCCTTCCAAAAGAAAGAACAATCTAGAGCCAAGAGCAGATGGTCCTTTTCAAGTCATAGAGAAGATAGGTCCTAATGCCTACAGAATTGATCTACCAGGAGACTATGCAGTTCATGGGACATTCAATGTTGGAGATCTTAGTCCCTTCTATGAAGACTCTAAGGGAGAGGAAGACACATGCTTGAGGTCAAGCCCTTTTCAACCTGGGGAGGCTGCAGCAGGAGCTCACCCAAGGGGCCTTGATGATTAAGCCACAAGCCAGACAAGCCTGACCCCAAGACCCCCTCAGATGGAAGCTCGAGTCACAAGGTCCAAACAACAAGCCATGACTGGCCAAACTCAGGCCAGGCCAAGCCAAGACATTGAGGAAGATAGTCCAGGGCTCACCAAGCCATGCTAAAGTCCAACTCAGTCCACATTCCCCACACAAGCCAGAAATAATGTCAGACAGAGCTCATCAGACCAGTTATCAAACCCAGCACCAAGGAGGTACACCAGAGCATCCCAGCCACCCCCACCATGGCCTACCATCAAGCCAACCCACTAATTAACAAGTTTGTCCAGGATAATCCTTTTTGAAGTCTAGCAAAAACTCAAGTAACAAGCAGCCCAAGCTAGAGTCCAATGAACATTAAAGCAGAGAAGGTACAAGTTCAGACTGTGGCTTCCTTTTGTTTAAGTCAACTTGTCCTCATCCAAGGCAGGTTTATCTAAGTCCTAATAAGAGTAGAGAGTCCCAAGGAGCAACAAAACATCCATGCAAAGCAGCAAGACAACAAGAACAACAGATTTCCATTTTAGGAAAACTCCAAAAACTGCTTTATTGCTTTTGTTCAGTCTGTTTTGTGTCTTTGTGTCTGTACTAGTTAGTTGTTAAACTCGTCCTCTTGTGAGGTCCTTAATTAGTTAGCTGTTGTAGTAGTTCAAGTCCAAAGCTGACCCTTAGATGGACTTTACATCCAAGGGTTCACATTGTATCAGCCGCCCTATATAAGGAGGGTATTATGTATTGTTTTCAGTAGACCTTTATGAATGAATTAGCTTGAGAATCCTCTCAAATCTTTCAAACTTGTGCTAAGTGCTGTAGTTTGAGTCAAGCCTGATACATCTTCAAGGTGTCTGATCAGTGTCTTGCTTTGTGAGTCAAGTTAAGTCTGTGCCTTGCTGTGACTAGCTTGCTTGTTGTTTGAGTCTAGTCTAGGGTGTTTGTGCATTGCTGTAACACTTTAAAACTTGTCTCAGAAACTAGTCTTTGAGTCCTTTCTCTTGTGCCATGCTGTAGAGGAGTGTCTCTAAGTCATATCCTTGAGTTTCCAGTTAAAAACAACTCACCCTCTCTAAAACAACATCCATGTCTGCTTGACTTTGTTCTCAGTTTGAGTCAGTCTAATCAAGCACCCTTTAAACTTGCAAACCTTAGTAGTTTACACTCCACTTCTTCTACACAAACAACACTGGCGCACCCCACGGCGAAACACTAGGTCTAATATACCCCTTGTCTAGCAACTCATTCAACTGCTTCTTCAACTCCTCAAGCTCCCTCGGTCCCATGCAATACGGGGCTTTAGAAATCGGTCTCGTACTTGGCTACAACTCCAAGTGGAAATCAACGACCCTTTTAGGAGGTAATCTCGGTATCTCCTCCGGAAAGAGATCAACAAACTCACTCACCACCTCAATCCGATCTGTTGTTGACTCCTCAATTCTGGTGATATTGTCTAACTCCGCAATTCTTGTGATATTGTCTAACTCCTCAATTTTGCTCATTGCCTTCTCATACCATAATTGAGGATCAAGGTCCGGCAACAAGACCCATCGGAAACTTTAGTGATATTGTCTAACTCCTTGATGAATTGAGGAGTCCATTGCTGATTTCTAACCATTTGCAACCATTTATTAATCTTGGACGAAGGTACCTCATCATACTAATTTGTAACCATTTGCATGATTTTGTTCGGATACACAGAAATACACTGGGAAAAATTATTGGAACACTCCATTTATTAGTCGTGGACGTAGATACCCCAAATTTTATTATAATAACTTTATTTGACAAGTTGGAAATTAAAGGATAAACTCATCATATGCCGTATAAAAAGAGTGTCCCGGGATATTTTGGAGTGTGTTTAGGGCCACCCTTTTTGTTCTTCAACAATTGGATACAAACCTCTAAAAAGGTGGATGAACCTGAAAAACCTTGCTAATGCCCTAATGAGGCTGAAGTGAATTGAACTGAATAGATTTGAATAATGCTAAGTAGAAATGAATTGATTAAAAATGAGATGAACTAATGTCGTGTGCTTTTAGACTTAATTTCAGCTCTTATAAGTACAGTTCGTGTCAGTTCAATTCAGTTTAGTTTAGTTCAGCTCTATTAAGTTCATATGAGTTTAGTTCAGTTCAGTTCAGTTCAGATTACTTTATTTCAACATTATTATTATTCTTATATTAATATATATCTTTAAAATTTATTATATTACTATTATATTTATTATTCTATATATTATTCTATTTATTTTTATAATATTTATTTATATTATATTATTACGATTAATAAAAATATTTATTATATTATATTATATTACTATTATATTTATTATTCTATTATATTGTTATATTATATTTAATCTATTAATAATATATTCATTATTATGAATATTATTAGAAAAATATTTATTATAAATATTATTAATATTGTTATTATTATTATCATTATTCTTATGTGTAATATATTAAAATATTATTATTAATCCTATTAGTATTATTATTATTACTCTTATATATTGTTTATATTATTTATATTATTATATTGTACTTATCTTTTTTTTTTTAGTCACTTTTGTTATTGTATTTATTACTAGATTATATTATTACTAATAATGTTAACATTTATACTAATATTTTATTAAATTATTATTATTATTATATTATAATAATATAATATTATTACTAATGAGTAATATTAATAATATTAATTATTATAATTTTTATTATTAATATTATTATTATTATTTATGTTAATTATTGTTATAATTATTTATAATATACTATTATTATATTATACTTATTCTATTTATTTTTTTCATTTACTATTGTTAATATATTTATTACTATATTATATTAGTAATAATAATTAGACCTCCCAAACGAGTCATTCAAGCAGTTTCGGATCGGATTAAATCGATTTGATTTAATTCAGGTTGACCTTTATTTCGATTTCAGTTCGATTTTGATCGGGTTCATTACGGTTAGCAACTTTAATTGGTTTGTACTATTTCGAGTCCGGTACAGTTCCAGTCCGGTTTTTTTCAGTTCAATTGAGTTTCGGATCCTAGTTTCTCGAATTAAGAGTTAAAATAATGGCTTAACTGACCTTATACTTTTCAATTTAAATGTAATAATTCACAATACTTATTAATAAATAAATAATCAATGAAAAACACCTAAATTTGTGAGTATTTATGAGAAAATAAACACTTTTCATTTAGGTCAATCGGTTAAGTTCTTATCGGTTTAGATATATCCAGGTTCGGGTTTCATTGGGTTATCGTGGAGTTCGATTTCAGTTTTCGTACGATTAGGATGGAATCGCGTTTCAGGTACTTATTAATTTATTCATATCAGATGTTCGATCGATTATAAATTCAGATGTTTTCGATCAGTTTTTCGGGTTCGTTTTATTTTGCCAGGTCTAATAATAATGTTATCATTTATATTAATATTTTGTTATTATTATTGTATTACTATTTATATTTTTATATATCTTATTTGATCATTATTATATTATATTAATAAAATATTATTATTAATGATTAATATTATTACTATTACTATTATTATTATTATTTTTTTTTTATTATAAGATGCGCGCAGCTTTCATTAAAATAAAATGTACAGTTTACAAGAAATTGGTGGGGAGCCGAGAGACAATCTGGGCCCCCACCCCCTTAGCTATAGAAAAACTAAGTCTAGTAAAGATAGAAGCGGCCACCCGAGCCCCAGCATCCTGAGATACCGAGAATTTCTGGATCCGCTTGAGCAAGTCAGCAGCATCCGAGCCCAGCTCTCCAAGCGAAGAGAAGGAGAAGGGTAGGAAACCGTAGCCAGCAGCCGCGCATAAATCCCCATACTTAGCACATTTGCGCTGAGCAGCATCAGCGACAACACGTCCCGTCACAAAATCGGACATTCCAGTCTGAGTTAAGGGGGAAGACCCTGTCAAATCAACACACACATCATGCCCTCTGTCCCAGGAATAAAGTAGCAAATCCGCAGGACGAAGAGATCTGCCATGCCCGTCAACCAAACCGATATTAACCTCCTTGCCCGTAGAAATACCAGACCTATAACAGATGTCGAATAAGGTGTCACGAACGAGGTTATGCCGATGCTTAAACCCCACAGTACCAGTACAAGAAACAGCGTGGTCCCCATACACATCATCAACAAAACCCAAGAGCAAGCAGGACAAGGCCGAGATACCGTGAATAACGGCACACCCAGTCGATACCCCAGCACACTACGGTAAGTCCTCCTGTTCATAGTCTGACCCAACCCAGAGATAGGAACCGCACGCAACCAATCAGAGCAGTGGGCACCCTGCTGAGACTTCCACAACGCAAGCTGACGCGGTGTCAAAGAGAAAACAGATTCTGAAGAAGCAGCGACCATCGCGAAATATATATCTGCCAATTTCTTCATAAGTTTAGGGGCAGCGACTTCACTAGGATCACGTAAAAAATCAGAACATGTTGCCTCCGAAAACACCCGTAAGGCATCGTCAAAACTAGGACCAACATCTACAATACCAGAAGGCCGTAGGAGCGTAGCCTGCAAATCTGCTGACTGCAAACAGGAAGCAAGAAAAGCATAATGTAAAACATCCCCCGCAGCATAAATACCGAGCCCACCCAACTGAAAAGGGAAAGTGGCAAGGCGCCACTGCCAATCCCCAAAATCAGGCCCAGACGCGGTGAGTAAACGTTCCAAACGAGAACGAAGCGGTGCATCAAAGCGAAGATGGACAGACCCAAAGACTCCAGGGGAGCAAGTACAAAGAGAAAAATAAAGGTTAGAAATACCAGTACAAGCACGAAGCAGAAGCAACTCGCATTGCGAGTCCTCAATCCTCGCGACTAAGTCCATAAGCTCAATGGTTTTAGTCACTCTCCTCGCCACAAGCTCACCGCCAAAAATAGGACAGGTACTGACAGGTCCACCCAAAATAGAGACACCACGCAGGGGCCGAGCAATAGTTGGGGGGAAAACACCGGGAAGCCGACTCCGAGGATCCTCGATAGGCCAAAAGACCTCAGTCTTAGCCACATTAAGATGGAGACCAAAATGAGGCCCATCTACCATAATCAAATCCAAAACAGCCCCCGCCTCCAAAGTGTCCCCAACAATGGTGCCATCATCCAAATATCAGGCATGCATAGTCAGATCAAAAGAGTCCCGGATTTTGCACATTAAGGGATGCAAAACAAAAGCGAAAAGCAAAGGGCCTAAGGGATCACCCTGCTGAACACCCTGACAAGACCACAAGCAATGCTCCCCAAAATAAAGACGGGCAGGGCTAGAGTAACAAAACTCTACCCAACGGGAAAGAACCGGACAACGACGGCGGACTTCATGTAGCATAGTCATACGATCAACAAGGTTGAAGGCATTCTGGAAATCAACTAGCAACATAGACAATCCCACATCACCACCACGTGCCTCAATGAGCCGATTCAAGGCATGTAAGATAGCCTCTCCTCCACCGAACACCCCAACCCCAAACTGAAGGCCAGCAAAATAAGTAGACAAAGAAAGATCAACCAAAGACGCACCAACCTTAGAGACATGACGTCTCCAGACAGTTCCAACAGCGATAGGACGAACACCCCCGCCCGGTTAAACAAGCGGCGTAAGCGGAGCGCTGGCAATGTACTCACCAAGGGCTACAGGGCACCAGCCCTCTAAAAAAAGATTAACCACCCTAGTAAAAGAAGCGATCAAATCATCAGAGACAGCCACGGCAGCACCACTCAAACAGTTGATAAGGTATTGGGCACGAAGCTCATCCCTCCCGCAAGAAGTGCCACGCGAGAAACCACAAATCATATCCAAAATCACTGCCGAAGAGGCAACAAGAGAATGATGATCCATAGGCAAAGGAGGCAATGAAGGAGATGGGGCGACATGATGCTTCTCTCGCAAAGCACCAAGATTGGCATCAGTGTAAGGGGCGACGCCAGAGGAAGAAAGCACCCTAACAGCAGCAGTATAGTGACCATCACAAATCTTCCGCTGACACTGGCGGAGTTTTAGCTCACTCAAATCCAGATCCTTCTCCACACAAAACGAAGGAGGAACCTCAGCCAAACACTCCTGCAAAAGCTGCAAATTCCATCCAGGCACCCCCCAAGCAAGAATAGCCCTGGTAATACTCTCCTCCTAAGGCTGTCGCCTAACAGCAGCCCTACACTCAAGATTACTCCTAGGAACGATGGTCTTAAGCAGACAAAGAGGCAACACAAGAAAACGAACCCAGCAGGAGAGGTCACCATGAGAGTCAGCCACATCATCCAACACCCCCTTCAAAACCCGAGAAAACCCAAGGCGACACTTAGGAGGAATAGACTTCACGGTGCCAAGACCCAAAGAAAACAAACGATCAAGTGAAGATATAGACCACTGAGCAAACTCAACCCCATCATCAGATGACAGACCCGAGGGAGGCGGAGCCGTAGGTCTCGGGATACCATGAATTATGAAGCTAACAATGCCATCACCACAATCCGGAGGCGCAACAATATCACCCCGACTATGCCGACGCCTAGAGAAAACAGTCAGACTATCAAAGCCCTCCCCACACAACCAAAGCCCCATCCGCTTCAAAGTAAGCTCGGCAATAGAGAAAACAGTCAGACTATCAGAAAGAGTTGAACGTGTAAGCCCAATAGAACCATCATGACAATGACGATCCTGAAAATGCTTCTGCCAAGCGGCCTTAGTGAGGCCCTAACCATAATCATCCGGACACTCAAGAATCTTCGAAAAAGGACAATGAAAACGTACTAAAACAGGCATGACGAGAAGTATCACGCAAGAGGCATCACCCCAAGCACACGCACGTGCAAAGGCCAATCACAAAAGGGCACATGTAAAAAATAAAAAAGGAAAAACAAACCAAAAAAACCTAAAAATGAAATTCAAAAAATAACTTGCCGCATACCCACAATGCAGGCCATCTACCACCGGCTACATCCTACACCCACCACCACATCACAGTCACACTGGTCGACACCGAAGGCCGGCAACAGGCAGGTGGTCGACAGGTCGGCAACCGTCACCAACATACACTCCCACACACGACAAAGCAGCGCGACCCACACCAAACACCAGGCGACCCGGCAGCCAAACCACCACCAAGTTACCCACACCGGCAACGTGGGGTCTGAGTAATGTGAGTGACGTCGTGGCAAGCCGCAGCAGCGAAACCCAATATAGCGCTGATCTCCGAAACGCGAAAACCGCTGCCGCGCGCCCTAGACCCAACCGCAAGCAACCCAACAACCACAAACCTCCACACCGGCGAGAGGATGGCCAGTAAGGATTAGGTGGTCGGCGGGAGCACAATCCGGCAGCAACCGCACGCTTGAAAAACGAAAACCCACTTCCCTCTCTCTCCCTCTCTAAACGTTTAGGTCAAAATTTTTATTTTTATTTTTATTATTATTATTATTATTATTATTATTATTTGTTATTATTATAATTATTAATATTATTACGGCACTTTTTCAGTCAAACAATAAATATCATTGAAAATTGAAGTATAAAGGCACTTTTTCAGTTTTCAATGCTATATTTAATGTAAAAATTTCCATTTAAATGTTCTTAATATGTGCCCTAAGGGCACATTTTAGAAAAACCGATATTATTATTATTATTATTTTTATTATTATTATTATTATTATTATTATTATTATTATTATTATTATAAGATGCGCGCAGCTTTCATTAAAATAAAAAGTAAAGTTTACAAGAAATTGGTGGGGAGCCGTGAGACAATCTGGGCCCCCACCCCCTTAGCTATAGAAAAGCTAAGTCTACCCTGCTTAGAATTCCACAATGCAAGTTGACGCTGTGTCAAAGAGAAAAGAGATTCAGAAGTAGCAGCAACCGTCGCAAAATATATATCTTCCAATTTCTTCATAAGTATAGGGGCAACAATTTCTCTGGGATCACGTAAAAAAAAAGTACATGTAGTGTCATAAAACACCGGCAAGACATCGTCAAAAGTAGGACCAGCATTTACAATACCAGAAGGCCATAGGAGCTTAGCTTGCAAATCTGCAGATTGCAAACGTGATGCCAAAAAAGCACAGTGCAAAACATCTCCGGCAGCATAAACACCGAGCCCACCAAGATGAAAAGGGAACGTGGCAAGGCGCCACAGCCAATCCCCCAAACCACACCCAGACGCGGTGACAATACGTTCCAAGCTCTAACGAAGTGCTTCATCAAAACGAAGATGGACAGACCCAAAGACTCTCGGGGAACAACTAAGAAGAGTAAAGTAGAGCTTAGAAATACTAGTACAAGCTCTAAGCAGAAGCAACTCACTCAAACCTAGCAACCAAATCCATAAGCTTGATGGTCTTCATCACTCTCTTCGCCACAAGCTCACTGCCAAAACTAGGGCAAGTACTGACAGGCCCACCAAAAACAGAGACCCCACGCAAAGGCCGAGTAAAAAAAGAGAGAAAACACTAGGAAGCCGACTATGGTGATCCTCAATAGGCCAAAAGACCTCAGTCTTAGCAACATTAAGATGAAGATCTGAACTGAAATCTCTACAAAAATAGAGCTTTTCAGAGGCTACAAGGGGCCAGGATGAACACTCCCTCACACATACACTCACTCACTTAGAATACTCCAGGAACCTGCACTAGGCCAGGCAGAACAGATAGGACTTTGCACCTTAGCACACAAGCACGGGTAGCAAAGGTTGTGTTTAAGACTCAAGACACACAAGTTCACTAAGGATTACCACAATACTTAGCTTTGCTAAAGAATTGCAAATGAACAAAGTTCAGGTTTATATTAATTCAAATCTGCCTTCTTTAGGGTTACAATGCAGGCCTTATATAGGCAATTACAATAGATCTCTACCCTTGTAAATAAACATAATCTAAGGGCTGAAAGAGCCTTAAAAATACTGCTAAATATAATGCAAAAGTCAGCTAATAAGGACGAGCTTAGGACAGACTGCAACTGACAGAAAAGCAATGCTGAAAAGTGTTCTTGTCCCTTGCTTGAAATGGTAATGTTGCTTAAATTCTTGGGGAGCCTTTGTCTGGCTTCTTGCTGCTGGTCTTGGGGTTTGAGAGGGACTCTTAGATACCCTTCCAACGTTCTTATTGATGCTAGGTTGATCACACAAAAGTAAGGAGTCTTGGACAGATTAAATTGGACTTGTT
The DNA here is from genome assembly GCA_022085475.1 of Heliosperma pusillum. Taxonomy (NCBI): domain Eukaryota; kingdom Viridiplantae; phylum Streptophyta; class Magnoliopsida; order Caryophyllales; family Caryophyllaceae; genus Heliosperma; species Heliosperma pusillum. The sequence continues at coordinate 23,008 of JAIUZE010002716.1, read as the reverse complement.
CCTACTGACTTCCACAAATGATCTTCAATATAGTAGGCTGTTTTAGATGGACTTCCAGAACTTATTTGGAAAACTTGTCCTGGAATTTTATGTTTCTAAGAACCTTAACTTGAGGGGAAAGAAGTTCGAGCCCTTGTTTGGACTCCTGCTGCATGAGAATTGGCTGGTTACTGGACTTGTTCTGGCTGGTTTTCTGAAGGATGGACCCTGCTCTGGTCAGTCTTGTTGTGGTTGTTCTTGCTAGTGTTCCTGTTGGTTCTTGACATAAGGGTGGGTGCCTGGGAGGTGGTAAGCTGGGTGTCTCGGCTGTGGGACTCCTGCCTGGGTGTAGGGTAGGTGGTAAGCTCCATGTTCTTGCTCTGACATTGTTATGGCTGATTGGAGGTTCAACTCCTGTTGCAAATTCTCCTTCCTGAAAATTATTTGCCCTCAAATCCTCACTAGTGTCATCATCAGATTCTCCATAATATGGGCTTAGATCACCAACATTAAATGTGCCATGTACTCCATACTCTCCTTGGAGGTCAATCTTGTATGCATTAGAACCTAACTTCTCAATGACCTCAAATGGACCCTATGCTCTTGGACTAAGTTTGTTCTTTCTCTTGTCAGGGAACCTCTCCTACCTCAAGTGCAACCACAGTAGATCCCCTGCCTTGAAATCTCTTGATTTCTTTGGACCTCTTGCTCTGGACTTATACACTTCATTGGACTTCTCAATTTGTTGTTTCACCTTGGCATGTATCTTCATCATCTGCTCCACCCTGGTCTTTGCATCATAGGGCACCACCTTCATTGCTACTGGTACAAGGTCTGTTGGCATCAAGGGGTTAGTGTCATAAACAACTTCAAAGGGACTTTTACCTGTGCTGGTAGAGCATGCTCTATTGAATGCAAATTTTGCTTGGGCCAGCTTTAGATCTGAATCCTTCAAGGACTTGGAAATGATACATATAAGGATCCTGCCCAATGTCTTGTTTGTCACCTCTATTTGTCCATCAGTTTGAGGGTGATGAGAGGTGCTGAATAGGAGCCTGGTCCCTAGCAGCTTCCTAAGTGTTCTCCAGAAGTGACTCATGAACTTAGAGTCCCTGTCAGATACTATGGTCCTTGGTACCCTATGGAGTTTGACAATCTCCTTGAAGTATAGGTCAGCAACCCCCATGGCATCCTCAGTCTTCTTGCAGACAACAAAATGTGCCATTTTGCTAAATCTGTCTACAACCACTATGACTGAGTCCTTGCCCCTCTGAGTCCTAGGAAGAGCCACAATAAAATCCATGCTAACATCTTCCCAAGGCTTATCTGGAACTGTTAAGGGGGTATAGGCCCCTGCCTGGAAGAATGACTTGGACTTCTGACAAGCATTGCACCTCCTGATCACATCCTGAACATCTCCCAACATTTTTGGCCAATAAAATTGTTCCTGCAGCATGTCATAAGTTTTCTGGATTCCAAAGTTACCAGCTAGGCCATTTGAATGTACTTCCTTCACTAGCATCCCCCTGTAAGGACCCTTTGGTACACACAGCTTGTTCCCTAGGATTAAGAACCCTTCCTGCTCCCAGTATCTACTTCCACTCTTAGGAATGCCTTCTAGCCTTGTCACCCAGTCTTACTTAAAGTCAGGATCCTCCCTGTACAGCTTCTTCATGTGCTCAAACCCAAGTACCATTTGCTCCATGAAAGTCAGCATCATGGTTCTCCTTGACAAGGCATCTGCCACCACATTGTTTTTGCCTTCAATGTACTTGCTGGAGAATGAGAAGGACTGTAAGAATTCCACCCACTTTGCATGCCTAGTATTCAACTTGTGCTGCCCATTGATGTACTTGAGTGCCTGATGATCAGAGTGCAATACAAAAGGCTTGGGCTTCACATAATGACCCCAATGATACAAAGCCCTGACTATTGCATAGAACTCTTTGTCATATGTTGAATAGTTGAGCTTAGCACCACTCAACTTCTCACTAAAGTATGCCACAGGCTTTTGTTCTTGTATCATGACAGCACCAATGCCTATACCACTGGCATCACACTCCACTTCAAATAACTTGCTGAAATCATGGAGAACAAGGACAGGAGACTCACACAAGAGGTCCTTGATGGTGTTAAAAGACCTCTCAGCCTTGTCATTCCACCTGAATTCTCCTTTTCTCATACACTCAGTCAAGGGAGCCATGATGGAACTGAACCCCTTAATGAACCTTCTGTAGAAGAAGGCCAGCCCATGAAAACGCCTCACCTCAGTTATAGTCTTAGGGACCTGCCATTCCCGAATTGCCTTCACCTTGTCTTGATCAATAGCTACCCCTTCCTTGGATATAATAAATCCTAGGAATTGAACCTCCTCCTGCATAAAAGTACATTTCTCCATCTTTCCAAATAGCTTATGTTTCCTCAAGAAATCAAACAACAATTTCAAGTGTTGGAGGTGTTCTTCTGCTGAAGGACTGTATACCAAGATGTCATCAAAATACACAACAATGAACTTCCCCAAATAGGGCCTTAGTACCTCAGTCATTAACCTCATAAAGGTGCTTGGAGCATTAGACAAGCCAAAGGGCATTACCAGCCATTCATACAACCCATGCTTGGTCTTAAAGGTTGTCTTCCACTCATCCCTAGCCCTGATCCTCACCTGGTGGTACACTTGTCTCAAATCAATTTTGGAGAAGACCTGAGCTCCACTCAGCTCATCCAAGATATCATTCAGTCTTGGTATAGGGAACCTGTATTTGATGGTGATATTGTTGATAGCCCTACTGTCTATGCACATCCTCCAAGACCCATCCTTCTTGGGCACTAGCAAGGCAGGAACTGCACAGGGGCTAAGGGACTCTCTCACAAAGCCCTTGTTGAGCAGGTCACTAACTTGAGCTTGTATTTCTTGAGTTGCCTTTGGATCACTTCTGTAGGCAGGCTTGTTGGGCAGCATTGCTCCAGGAAGGAGATCAATATGATGTTCTATCCCCCTGAGTGGAGGCAGCCCACTTGGCAGTTCAGCAGGAAACACATCTCCATATGCTCTCAGTACCTGATGGACTTCAGTTAGAATGCTTTCTTGTGGGAGCAGGACTTCTTTTGTTAGGAGGATGAACACATGCTCATCTCCCATGAGCTCTTATACAACCTCAGCTTCACTCAACAACAGGACCTCCTTAGACACATCATTGACAGGAGTTATGTTTCCCTTAACATTAGGAGGCAAAGGGGCCAATATGATCTTCTTGTTACCAAACTTGAAGACATAAGTGTTGTCTCTCCCATGGTGCACAGAGTCTCTATCAAATTCCCATGGCCTGCCTAACAAGCGGTGGCAAGCATCCATAGGCATAACATCACATAAGACTTCATCAGCATAGCCCTTGCCAATAGAGAAAGGCACAACACATTGTCTATCAACGCTCACTTCCACTCCCTTGTTCAGCCATCTTAGTTTGTAAGGGTGGGGGTGTTCTTTTGTGGATAGGGATAACTTATCCACCAGAGTTGTGGAGGCTACATTGGTACAGTTTCCCCCATCAACTATCATGTTATAAACCCTTCCTTTTATGGTACACCTAGTCCTGAATATCTGCTGCCTCTGATCATCCTCCAAGGATTGAGGCTGGTTGTGCATGACCCTCCACGTCACCAGACTCAAGCCTGCATCAGGCTCTATCATCTCCTCACTAGGTTCTTCCTCAGGTTCCTCCACACTCTCCTCACACACAAGGATCTCATCATCACCCCACTCTACAACCTCCATGTTACTCAAAGCCCTTTTAGAGGGACAATCCTTAGCAAAATGCCCAAAGCCTTGGCATTTAAAGCATTTCTTGAGGGCCACTGTCCTCCTCAGGTCTGTCTCAGGGGTCTTGCCCTTGTCTACCACAGAAGGTTTAGCAGGGACCAAGGGTTCTCCTATCGTGACTCCAGTGTAAGGTTTAAAAAAGGGTCTAGTCTGGGGTTTGGGAGGGGCTGACTTCCCTTTCCCTAACTTCTCAATTCTTAAGGACAGGCTAACTGTCTCCTCAAAGGAGTACAGGTGCTCTAACTTCACCCTGCTAGCTATCTTTTCATCAAGACCTTCTAGGAGCCTAGTTATCTTCTGCTCAAGTTTTTCAGTAATCTCACATTGAAGTGTGAGTTGTTCAAAATCCCTCAGGTAGGACTCAACAGACCGACTGTGTTGGTTCAGGTGGGTTAGTTTGATAAACATGTCTTGGGTGTAGTCTTTGGACACAAACTTAGCCTTCATTTTCTTTTTAAGCTTATCCCAAGATTTAATAGGGTTTTTACCTTCCCTAGCCCTCTGATCTTTCATGTTCTCATACCATAGAGATGCATATTCTTTTAGTTTCATGATGGTAACTTTAAAAGCCCTCCTATCAGTATAACCTTTAAACTCAAAGACTCTCTCTACTAACCTTAACCAATCTAGGAAATCATCAGGGTTCATGCTACCTAGAAAGTCAGGGATTTTTACCTTTATGCCTTTGTCATGGTGTCTAGGAAGACCCTGCTCTGTGTCCACTGAATCTGAGGTCTCCTCTTGTTCCACATGCTTTCTCCTTCTTCCTGCAATAGGTGGTATAGGTGCTCCTCTTCCTCGACCTCTACATCCCCTTCCACCATTGTTGAGTTGAACATCTAGGAACTCATTGAAGTATGCCGTAATCTCTATGACAGTTCTAGTAAGGCCATGAATTGTGGTTTCAGACCCTGCTAATCTCTCTTCACTCATGGTTGGTTTTTGTATTTTGAATGTAGTTAGGTAAATGAACTCACAAACCAAAGCTCTGATAACCAATTGAACTGAAATCTATACAAAAATAGAGCTTTTCAGAGGCTACAAGAGGCCAGGGTGAACTCTCCCTCACACATACACTCACTCACTTAGAATACTCCAGGAACCTGCACTAGGCCAGGCAGAACAGATAGGACTTTGCACCTTAGCACACAAGCACAGGTAGCAAAGGTTGTGTTTAAGACTCAAGACACACAAGTAATGACTCTTAGACACTGTAATCTTAGATCACACACAAGTTCACTAAGGATTACCACAATACTTAGCTTTGCTAAAGAATTGCAAATGAACAAAGTTCAGGTTTATATAAATTCAAATATGCCTTCTTTAGGGTTACAATGCAGGCCTTATATAGGCAATTACAATAGATCTCTATCTTGAAAATAAACATAATCTAAGGGATGAAAGAGCCTTACAAATACTGCTAAATATAATGCAAAAGTCATCTAATAAGGACGAGCTTAGGACAGACTGCAACTGAGAGAAAAGCAATGCTGAAAAGTGTTCTTGTCCCTTCCTTGAAATGGTAATGTTGCTCAAATTCTTGGGGAGCCTTTGTCTGGCTTGTTGCTGCTAATCTTAGGGGTTGAGAGGGACTTTTAGATACCCTTCCAACGTTCTTGTTTATGCTAGGTTGATCACACAAAACTAAGGAGTCTTGGACAGATTAAATTGGACTTTTTCCTGCTGACTTCCTCAAATGATCTTCAATATGGTAGGCTGTTTTAGATGGACTTTCAGAACTTATTTGGAAAACTTGTCCTAGGCTTTTATGTTGCTAAGGACCTTAACTTGAGGGGAAAAGAAGTTGGAGCCCTTGGTTGGACTCGTGCTGCATGAGAATTGGCTGGTTACTAGACTTGTTCTGGCTGGTTTTCTGAAGGATGGACCTTGCTCTGGTCAGTCTTGTTGTGGTTGTTCTTGTTAGTGTCCTGGCTGGTTCTTGACATAAGGGTGGGTGCCTGGGAGGTGGTAAGTTGGATGTCTCGGCTGTGGGATCCTGCCTGGGTGTAGGGTAGGTGGTAAGCTCCATGTTCTTGCTGTGACATTGTTCTGGCTGGCTGGAGGTTCAACTCATGTTGCAAGACCAAACTGAGGATCATCTTCCATAATCAAATCCAAAGCCTTCCCCACCTCCAGAGTATCCCGAACGATGGTGCCATCATCCAAGTACCAAGCTTGCAAATTCAAATCAAAAGAGTCCCGGATATTGCACACCAAGGGATACAAAACCAAAGAAAAAAGCAAGGGGCCAAAAGGATCACCTTGATGGACTCCTTGACAAGACCAAAAGCAATGTTCCCCAAAATAAAGACGGGCAAGGCGAGAGTAACTCAACTCCACCCAACGGGAAAGAATCGGGCAATGACGGCGAATTTCCCGAAGCATGGTTACACAATCAACAAGGTTGAAAGCATTCTATAAATCAACCAGCAAATTACAAAGCCCCACATCCCCACCACGAGCCTAAATGAACTAATTCAAGGCATGTAAGACAACCTCTGCTCTACCGGACACCTCGACCACAAACTGCAGACCAGAAAAATACCAAGACAAAGAAGGACCAACCAAACAAGCACCAACCTTAGAAACCATACGTTTCCTGAGAGTGCCAACGGTGATAGGACGAACACCACCACCCATTTTAACAAGCGGCGGGAGAGCTGCGGCTGGCAATGTACTCACCAAGAACTAGTTGAAACACCGCCACTTACCTAGGAGCCTTCAGCAAGACCTCCCAAGTAAATACGGGCATTACTATCTTGGTTGCCCAAGGTAGTGAACATCATAAGACCATTAAGAAACATATTTATATCAGTAATACTCTAGTCTTTCATACAATACATACAATGTATTAAATAAAATCAATCTGACTCGTCGACTCTTGACTCAACAGCACTAACGTGATCAATAACTCGTCGCATCCCGGCCACTCTCAACATCAAGCACATAACCTGAGATCATCCTGCTCCCCATTCCCAAATGGATCATCACAGTTTTAACAATAACAGGGTCAGTAATCATGTACATCGATCAATGTAAAAGCCAAGCACAAGGGATAAGAGAAACCGGAGGGCCACCGCAGCGGTTACCTAAGTAGACTCAGGTTACCAGCCTGCTCTACAAAACCACCTATTGACCCTGGACCGCAGCCACATGCGTCGAACATCCATCTCACCGCAGCGAGATAAACCCGAATCCTTAATGTGCACATCCCCCACGTGGCGGGATAACTACTGGGGCAAACTCGGGGCGTGTATGTCTCCCAAGAGGATCACAATCACAAATAACCATAGTAACAAATGAGATCGACAACAACTTCCCAAACCCGACACCATCATCTCCATCATCAATCACAAACAATACATATACTCATAGCATCGGTTAATAACAACAATTACTGAGTATGGAAACCCTACCTTTTAACGTTTCAGCAAATAGTCATCACACAACGAACACACGCACCGGTACAATTACATACATCATCTATCAATCCAAACTACAATAGTAAAACAATCCCTATTACAACTATGGTCACTAAAGTCAAACCTCACAACGAGAAAGGTACCTACATGGTCGCACTAGTCGTTCTTCAGTAGCAGAACGGTCACGCTTTCCGCCCAGAGTCCCGCGGCGGCTTTGCAAGTGGTGGTCTAAAGGGGTGGTTAGGGTTTAGTGAAAGAGAATGAGGGATTTAGTGAGAAACGTAATGTAATTATGAATAATGATTTTTGAGTTTAAGAATAAATCCCGAAGCATACTTATCTCGATCTGGTTTCGTCGCACTCGACCGAGTAAGTTGGCCCTCGGTCAAGTAGGCCCCACTCGGTCAGCGAGCCTCACTCAGTCGAGTAAGCTGTACTCGACCGTGTAAAGTATAATTGGTCGAGTTCCAGTCAGATAAGAGTATGGCTCTCAAGGTCTCATCAAATGGCCAATCCTTTACGGTCAAAGGCTAGTCAATGGTCGGTCAATGCCTCTAAAATACCGGGTATTACACTAGTGGACATCGGCCCTCAAGAAAAATATTAACCACCCTAGTAATAGAAATGATCAGATCATCAGATATAGCGACAACAGCGCCACTCAAACAGTCCATAAGGTGTTGGGCACGAAACTCATCCCTCTCACAAGAAGTGCCATGCTGGAAACTACGAATCATATCCAAACTCACTGCCAAAGAGGCAATAAGAGAAAGATGATCCACAGGCAAAAGAGGCAATAAAGGAGATGGGGCGACAGGGTGCTTCTCTCGCAAAGCCGAAAGAGTGGCATCAGAGTAAGGGGCAACGCCAGAGGAAGAACGATCCTCCTCCACTTGGCAGCCATCACAAATCTTCCGCCGACATTGGCGGAGGTTAAGCTCACTCGAATCAAGATCCTCCTGCACTTGAAAAGAAGGAGGAACCTCTTCCAAACACTCCGGCAAAAGCTGCAAACCACCTCCAGGCACCCTCCAAGCGAGAATAGCCCTGGTAATACTCCCCTCCTGACGTTGTCGCCTAACAGCAGTCTTACACTCAAGATTACTCCTAGGAACGAAGGTCTTAAGCAGACAAAGATACAACACAAGCATACGAACCTAACAGGAGATATCACTAGGAGAGTCAGCCACATCATCCAAAACCCCCTTCAAAACCTGTGCAAACCCAAGACGACACTTAGGAGGAATAGATTTCACGGTACGAAGGCCCAAAGAGAATAAACGATCAAGCGAAGATATAGACCACTGAACAAGATCAACCCCATCATCAGATGAAAGAACAGCGGGAGACGGAGTCGGGGGTCTTGAGATACCATGAATAATAAAGCTAACGATGCCATCACCACAATCCGGAGGCGCAACAATATCACCCCGACTATGCCGACACCTAGAGCAAAAGGTATGGGTTTTAAAGCACTCCCCCACACAGCCAAAGCTCCTTTCGCTTCAAATTAATATCGGCATTAGAGAAAACAGTCAGACTATCAGTAAGAGTTTGACGCGTAAGCCCCATTGCACCATTATTACAATGTTGATCCTGAAAATGTCTTTGTCACGCGGCCTTAGTAAGGCCTCTACCATAACCATCCGGACACTCATGATTACTTGAAAAAGGACAATGAAAACGTACTAAATCAGGGATGATGAAGATAAAGATAATTATAAAAACTAAACTAAAACCTAATAAAAAGTCCACTAACTCACGTGCATGGCCACATGCCACGCACAAACAGGCCGATGATCGACGACACGCGCATTGCAAGAATGACCCAGTCACCGCTCAGAACAACGGCCCATACCAGCCACCCCAACGGCGACCCACACCGGCCACAACCAGAACGGGGTTAGAGCAACGGCAAAAACGCAGCAGCTGAACACGCGAGAAAGGGAACAACGACACACCGCAAAGCCCTAACTGAACCCAACACCTCAATCCCTAGCCCACACAAACGGCCGCGACGACGTGAAGCAAGGTGTCCGGCAAAAAAGCAACCGGTGACACCGAACAGGAAAGGCGAACGCAATCAGAAACGACAAACGCGAACCGAAACCAACACGAATACCCTAAAGATGAAGACCCAAACACCACAAACCGTCGGCAACAGCGCAAGGTAGGCCGGCCAATGAACAGTGACAGCAGCCGACGATGACTCCGGCCGACAAGCGCAACACTCCTCCCTCTTTCTCTCTCTCTCTCTCTCTATCGCCCACCACTCTCTCTCTCTCTTTTGGCAGCGAACGCCAACCACAACCACACCACGGCCGGCGACGTAAGGTCTTGATGGATGGTGTGAATGGGCGGCCGGTGTAACGACGTAACCTGGTAGCAATCGCGTCCCCTAAAACCCCCCCGAAGTGATCGCTCTCCCTCTCCCACTTCTTTTCAACATTCAAATTCAAATTATTAATATAAAGATCAATATCAAGTTTACAAGAAATTAGTGGGCAGCCGAGATACTATCTGGGCTCCCACTCCCTTAGATACAGCAAAGTTAAGCCTAGTAAAAATATAAGCGGCAACTCGAGCCTCGGCATCTTGAGACATAGAGAATTTCTGAATTTGCTTCAGCAAGGCAGCATCATCTGTATCTATCTCCCCCAGCGAAGAGACGGAGAAGAGTAGAAAACCCTAACCCGCCGCCATGCACGAATCCCGGTACTTGACATACTTAAGCTGAGCGGCAACATCGACAACACGAACGGGCACAAAATCAGACATCCTAGACTAAGTCAAGGGAGAAGACCCTGTCAGATTATTATTATTTTTTTTTTTTTTTTTTTAATTTTTTATTTTTATTATTATTATTATGCGCGCAGCTTTCATTAATATAAAATGAAAAGTTTACAAGAAATTGGTGGGGAGCCGAGAGACAATCTGGGCCCCCACCCCCTTAGCTATAGAAAAACTAAGTCTAGTAAAGATATAAGCGGCCACCCGAGCCCCAGCATCCTGAGATACCGAGAATTTCTGGATCCGCTTCAGCAAGTCAACAGCATCCGAACCCAACTCCCCAAGCGAAGAGAAAGAGAAGGGTAGGAAACCGTAACCAGCAGCCTCGCACAACTCCCTATACTTAGCACACTTGCGCTGCGCAGCATCAGTAACAACCCGTCCCGGCACAAAATCGGTCATCCCAGTCTGTGTCAAGGGAGAGGACCCAGTCAAATCAACACACACGTCACGTCCTCTGTCCCAAGAATAGAGCAGCAAATCCGCAGGACGAAGAGAGTCGCCCTGTCCGTCAACTAAACCGATATCCACCTCCTTGCCCGTAGAAATACCAGATCTATAGCAGATGTCGAATAAGGTGTCACGGACGAGGTTATGCCGATGCTTAACACCCACAGTGCCAATACAAGAAACAGCGTGGTCCCCGTAAATATCATCAGCAAAAACCCGAGAGCAAGCAGGAAAAGGCCTAGATACCACGAATAAAGGAACACCCAGACGATATCCTAGCACACTACGGTAAGTCCTCCCGTTCATAGTCTGACCCAACCCAGAGATAGGGACCGCACGCAACCAATCAGAGGAGTGGGTACCCTGCTGAGACTTCCATAACGCAAGCTGGCGCGGTGTCAAAGAGAAAACAGATTCCGCAGTAGCAGCAATCCTCGCAAAATATATATCTGCCAGTTTCTTCATAAGTTTGGGGGCAGCGATTTCACTAGGATCACGTAAAAAGGCAGAACCTGTAGTCTCAGAGAACACCCGCAAGGCATCATCGAAAGTAGGACCAGCGTCCACAATACCAGAAGGCCGCAGAAGCTTAGCCTGCAAATCGGCAGACTGCAAACGGGACGCCAAAAAAGCATAGTGCAAAACATCCCCGGCAGCATAAACACCGAGCCCACCAAGATGAAAAGGGAAAGTGGCAAGGCGCCACTGCCAATCCCCAAAACCAGGTCCGGACGCGGTGACAATGCGTTCCAAGCTAGAACGAAGTGCTGCATCAAAGCGAAGATGGACAGACCCAAAACCTCTCCGCGAACAGGTACGGAGGGTAAAGTAGAGCTTAGATATACCCGTACAAGCTCTAAGCAGAAGCAACTCACATTGCGGGTCCTCAATCCTAGCAACTAAATCCATAAGCGCGATGGTCTTAGTCACTCTCTTTGCCATAAGCTCACTGCCAAAACTTGAGCAAGTACTGACAGGCCCACCCAAAACAGAAACACCACGCAAAGGTCGGGCAATGGTGCCATAATCAAATCTAAAACCTTCCCAACCTCCAAAGTATCCCCTACAATGGTGCCATCATCTAAGTACCAAGCCTGCATACTCAAATTAAAAGAGTCTCGTATCTTGCACACCAAGGGATGCAAAACCAAAGCGAAAAGCAAGGGTCCCAAAGGATCACCCTGCTGGACTCCCTGACAAGACCACAGACAATGTTCCCCATAAAAAAGACGGGCGGGACTAGAGTAACAGAACTCAACCCAACGGGAAAGAATCGGGCAACGACGGCGAACTTCCAGAAGCATGGTGACACGATCAACAAGGTTGAAAGCATTCTGGAAATCAACCAGCAACATAGAAAGCCCCACATCCCCACCACGAGCCTCAATGAACCGATTCAAGGCATGCAAGACAGCCTCTCCTCCACCGAACACCCCAACCCCAAACTGAAGACCATCAAAATAAGAACACAAAGAAGGACCAACCAAACAAGCACCTACCTTAGAAATAAAGACGTCTCCAGACGGTACCAACAGCAATAGGACGAACACCACCACCAGGTTTAACAAGCGGCGTGAGCGGAGCGCTGGCAATGAACTCACCAAGAGCTAGTGGACATCTGCCCTCAAGAAAAAGATTGACCACCCTAGCAATAGAAGCTATAAGATCATCAGAGATAGCCACAGCAGCGCCACTCAAGCAGTCCATAAGGTGTTGGGCACGAAACCCCTCCCTCCCGCAAGAAGTGCCACGAGGGAAACTACGAATCATATCCAAAACCACAGCCGAAGAGGCAATAAGAGAATGATGATCCACAGGCAAAGGAGGCAAGGAAGGAGATGGGGCGACCGGGTGCTTCTCTCGCAAAGCCTCAAGAGTGGCATCAGAGTAGGGGGCGACACCAGAGGAAGAAAGCACCCTAACAGCTGCAGAATAGTGGCCATCACAAATCTTCCGCCGACATTGGCGGAGGTTAAGCACACTCAAATCCAGGTCCTCCTCTACAAGAAACGAAGGAGGAACCTCAGCCAAACACTCCTGCAAAAGCTGCAAACCCCCTCCAGGTACCCCCAAGCAAGAATAGCCCTGGCAATACTCTCCTCCTGACGCTGTCGCTTAACAGCAGTCCTACACTCAAGATTACTCCTAGGAGCGAAGGTCTTAAGCAGACATAGAGGCAACACAAGCAAACGAACCCAGCAGGAGAGGTCACCAGGAGAGTCAGCCACATCATCCAAGACCCCCTTTAAAACCCGAGCAAACCCAAGGCGACACTTAGGAGGAAAGGACTTCACGGTGCGAAGACCCAAAGATAATAACCGATCAAGTGAAGATATAGACCACTGAGCAAACTCAATCCCATCATCAGATGACAGACCCGAGGGAGGCGGAGCCGTAGGTCGCGGGATACCATGAATAATGAAGCTAACGGTGCCATCACCACAATCCGGAGGCCCAACAATATCACCCCGACTATGCCGACACCTAGAGCGAAAGGTATGGGTTTTAAAGCACTCCCCACACAACCAAAGCCCCATCCGCTTCAAAGTAAGCTCGGCATTAGAGAAAACAGTCAGACTATCAGAAAGAGTTTGACGTGTAAGCCCTATAGCACCATCATGACAATGACGATCCTGAAAATGTTTCTGCCAAGCAGCCTTAGTGAGGCCCTTACCATTACCATTCGGGCACCCATGAAGACACGAAAAGGGACAATGAAAACGTACTAAAATAGGCATGGTAAGAAACAAGCAACAACAAGAGCCAACCACCAAACCACATGCTAGGGCACGTGCATGTGCATGGCAACAAACATCCAAAAAGAAACAAACAAAACCCTAAAATACAAACACACCAAGCGGCCGCACGTCGTCCAAGACAACGATGGCTAACCTGCAACCACCACACAGGCTGACACAAGGCGGCTAACCGCTCCAGCCATAGCGATGCAAGCCGCGGCACCAAAGGCGATGCTAACCGCGACACCGCAACCGAAACACGAATGCACTGGCAACAGGATTCACACAACTCTCGCACCGCACCACCACCAGCAACTCCACAACCAAATGTTGCTAGGCGGTTGCCGGAATGGTGGTCAAAAGAGGGGTCACGCCACCACCAGCCTTTTGTGGCAGCCCTTTAAAAAAAACGCTCAACACAAAAAAAAAATAACAAACCCTAAAAGCAGCGGCACAAAACCTGTCCAGCCACCGACGGCGGCACTCCGACACACAGGTACACCCCACAAACAACCCACACACAGGCAGGATACGGAGTAAGCCTGAAAACACCGCCGCCGACGCTCGTAAAACACCACAACCGCAGTAAAGAACCACAAACAAACTCACACCGGCCGGCGACGAGAGGTCTGGGTGTCCGATATGGGTAGTGTGGTGGCTGGCGTGGTGGCTGGCGTGGTGGCTGGCGCGGTGGCAGACGATGGCAGCAGCAACCAACTCGTGCCCTAATCAATCGCTAATCGCCTAAACACTCCTCTCTCTCTCTTTATTATTATTATTATTATTCAAATTATTATTATTATTATTATTATTATAATTATTATAAGTAATATTTTTTTATATTTATAAAGAATGCGCGCAGCTTTTATTTATATAAAAATAAAAGTTTACATGAAATTGGTGGGAAGCCGAGAGACAATTTGGGCCCCACCAACTTAGCAACAGCAAAGCTAGGTCTAGTAAAAATATAAGCGGCCACTCGAGCCCCTGCATCTTAAGATAATGAGAATTGCTGGATCCGCTTGAGCAAGGCAGCAGCATCAGAATCTAGCTCCCCAAGCGAAAAGAAAGAGAAGGGAAGGAAACCATAACCAGCTGCCGCATAAATCCTCAGAGTTAGCACACTTACGCTGAGCACCATCAGCGATAACCTGTCCGGGCACAAAATTAGTCATCCTAGTCTGAGTCAAGGGGGAAGACCATGTCAAATCAACACACACATCACGTCCTATGTTCCAGGAACAAAGTAGCAAATCCGCAGGACAAAGAGATCTGCCATGTCTGTCAACCAAACCGATATCAACCTCCATACCCGTAGAAATACCAGACCTATATCAAATGTCGAATAAGGTGTCACGAACAAGGTTATGCTGATACTTAACACCCACAGTACCCGAGAGCAAGCAAGACAAGGCCTAGATACCGTAAATAACGGAAGACCCAGTCGATATCCCAGCACACTACGGTAAGTTCTCCCGTTCATAGTCTGACCAACCCACCGCACGCAACCAATTAGAGGAGTAGGCACCCTGCTGAGACTTCCAAAATGCAAGCTGACGCGGTGTCAAAGTGAAAACACATTCGGAAGTAGCAGCAACCGTCGCAAAAAATACATATCTCCCAATTTCTTTATACGTTTAGGAGCAGCGATTTCACTAGGATCAAATAAAAAAGAAGAACATGTAGTCTCAGAAAATACCCGCAAGGCATCGTCAAAAGTAGGACCAGCATCTACAATACCAGAAGGCCGTAGGAGCTTAGCCTGCAAATATGCAGACTGCAAACGTGACGCCAGAAAAGCATAGTGCAAAACATCTCCAGCAGCTTAAACACCGAGCCCACCAAGATGAAAAGAGAACATGGAAAGGCGCCACTGTCAATCCCAGAAACTAGGCCCAGACGCGGTGACAATACGTTCCAAGCTAGAACGAAGTGTTGCATCAAAACGATGATGGACAGACCAAAAGACTCTCGAGGAACAACTACGAAGGGTAAAGTAGAGCTTAGAAATACCAGTACAAGCTCTAAGCATAAGCAACTCACACTGCGGGTCCTCAATCCTAGCAACCAAATCGATAAGCTTGATGGTCTTAGTCACTCTCCTCGCCATAAGCTCACTTCAAAAACTAGGGCAAGTACTGACAGGCCCACCCAAACAAAGACGCCACGCAAAGGCCGAGCAGTAGAAGGAGGGAAAACACCAGGAAGCCGACTCTGGGGATCCTCTGTAGGCCAAAAGACCTCAGTCTTAGCGACATTAAGATGAAGACCAAACTGAGGACTATCTGCCATAATCAAATCCAAAGCATTCCCCACCTCTAGAGTAACCCCAATGATGGTGCCATCATCCAAGTACCAAGCTTGCAAACTCATTTCAAAATAGTCCCGGATATTGCACACCAAGGGATGCAAAACCAAAGCGAAAAGCAAGGGGCCCAAAGCATCACCTTGGTGGACTCCCTGACAAGACCACAAGCAATGTTCCCCATAATAAAGACGGGCAGGGCTAAACTAACAGAACTCTACCCAACGGGAAAGAATCGGGCAATGACGGCGAACTTCCTGAAGCATGGTTAACACGATCAACAAGGTTGAAAGCATTCTCGAAATCAACCAGCAACATAGAAAGCCCCACATCCCCACCACGAGCCTTAATGAATCGATTCAAGGCATGCAAGACAGCCTCTCCTCCGCCGGACACCCCAACCCCAAACTGAAGCCCAGGAAAATAACAAGACAAAAAAGGACCAACCAAACAAGCACCAACCTTAGAAACCGCGACAGGCTCAACAAAAAAAACACAACACACAGACAGTGCCATCATCGATAGGACGAACAACACCACCCGGTTTAACAAGCGGCGTGAGCGAAGCGCTGACAATAATGTACTCACCAAGAGCTAGTGGACATCGGCCCTCAAGAAAAAGATTAACCACCCTAGTAATATAAGCGATTATATCATCAGAGATAGCCACAACAGCGCTACTCAAACAGTCCATAAGGTGTTGGGCACGATACCCATCCCTCCCAACAGAAGTGCCACGCGGGAAACTACGAATCATATCCAAAGTTACTCCGGAAGAGGCAACAAGAGAATGATGATCCACAAGCAATGGAGGCAATGAAGAAGATGGGACGACATAGTGCTTCTCTCGCAAAGCCCTAAGAGTGGCATAAGTGTAGGGGGCGATGCCAGAGGAAGAAAGCACTCTAACAGCAGCAATATAGTGGCCATCACAAATCTTCCGCCGACATTGGCGGAGGATAAGCTCACTCAAATCCAGATCCGCCTCCACATGAAACGAAAGAGGAACCTCATCCAAACACTCCCGCAAAAGCTGTAAACCATCTCCAGGCACCCCCAAAGCGAGAATAACACTGGTAATTCTCTCTACCTGACGTTGTCGCCTAACAGCAGTCCTACACTCAAGATTACTCCTCGAAGCAAAGGTCTTAAGCAGACAAAGACACAACACAAGCATACAAACCCAACATGAGAGGTCACCAGGAGAGTCAGCCACATCATTCAAAAACCCCTTAAAAACCAATGCAAACCCAAGACGAGACTTAAGAGGAATAGATTTCACGGTGCGAAGGCCTAAAGAGAATAAACGATCAAGCGAAGATATAGACCACTATATAAGATCAATCCCATCATCAGATGAAAGAACCGAGGGAGACGGAGCTGGAGGTCTTGGGATACCATGAATAATAAAGCTAACGATGACATCACCACAATCCGGAGGCGCAACAATATCACCCCGACTATGCCGACACCTAGACCAAAAGGTATGGCTTTTAAAGCACTCCCCACACAACCAAGGCCCCATCTGCTTTAAAGTAATCTCGGCATTAGAGAAAAAAGTCAGACTATCAGTAACAGTTTGACGCGTAAGCCCCATAGCACCATCATTACAATGTCGATCCTGAAAATGTTTTTGCCAGGCGGCCTTAGTAAGGCCCCTACCATGATCATGCGGACACTCATGAATACTCGAATGAGGACAATGAACCTGCACTAAATCAGGCATGATGAAGGACGAGGCCAAACCCCACGTGCATGGAGCACACCTTTAACCCGCAAGTAAAAACCAGACAAAACCCAAGCAAAACATCAACAAACCAGCCACTATTAACCCACCCACCACGCACTAGACCGAAGCAGAAGCCCTAGCGACGACCAGGCACGCAACCAGACAACAACCAGCGAACCACTACCAAAAAGAACGAAAGCAAGCGTACCCGTAACCGGCAGACAACCAAACGAAACACCCCACACCACACACACGGTAAGGTAACAAACGTCCGACCACCAGAAGTCACGCACGATAGGCGAACCCAAGGAAGCAACAAACAACACAAGGATGAAAGTCCATAGACCTTAATTAGACTCCTCTAATTAGTTACTAAATTACTTGTTAATTTAATATTTAATGATCTATGTAACATGCATGCAAATATAAAGACATTTATATAAAAGAAGAAATTTCCTCACATTGATATGGAAATTAAATGGGCACAACAAGAACTCCTTCTTGTTGTTCTTGAGCTATATGTATGGATGAACAAGAATAATCTCCAAAATAGAAGACCTCCTTCTAGTTGCACCAAGATGACACCAAATAATCTACCCTTATTATTAACTAGATAATAAGATATATGTTATACTACTAATATTAGACTATATTACTACACTAGTAATACTTAAGAAATATTAGTATTTGAGAGTTTTTAGAGAGAAGAAGAGTTTTTGAGAGATGTATGAAATAAGGAAGAATGAACTAGTGATAAATTGAACAACAATTGTTCTATTTATAACCAAGAGGGTCGGCCCCTATGATCACCAAAAGAGTGATTTTTCTTCTTATTTTATTGCCATGCAAAGTGGTGGTGTGTTGTAGTGAGTAAAATGATTTTAGGTTTACTATTCATGTCATGATCACATGTTGCTTGTGAGTATGAATAAGAGCAACCATCATCACCATCCACTACACTATAACCGGCAATGTGAAACCTATTTTGATCCATTTTGATTTTTGATATTTGTCCCACAAATACTTATTAATCTTATGCTTAATTATCTTGTATAATTAAGTGTTAATTTGATCATATAACAAATATATGACTCAATTAAATAAATAATATGTACTTAACATTTTAAGTAATATTTTACCATTATATCAATATATAATGGGTCCCACAATGCTTAGTTAATTTTTTTTACAACTCTTTGTAAATATAATTAACTAATTACCTCTATCTTAAAAACCTCAACTATTTTAGTAATTTAACAATTAATTACTAAGTTAAATCTTATTTAATTGTATTAAAATAAGATATAAATTTATTAGTCAATTATCGCATAATTGAAAAATAAACTTAATCGAATTTGAGTTCTTAACTCAATTTCTAACAATAAACTCTCGTACATATCGAATATATGTAATGGCTAATTAACTGTATCAATACAAATACTTAGTTTACTATTTGGGATTTCATCCTTTAGGTTTGACGCGCAAGGTATCATTGATCACCGCCTTCATACGACAATAACGTCAAACTCTAGTCAGGCCAACCGTTATTGAATTTACGTTAATCACTGACTAATCATATATATAGTCATTAAATATCCCAATTAATATTCCTTATTGTTATTTATTATTTGCCGCACTATTGTGGAGGACAGACACCTACTCCAACAATCTCCCACTTGTCTGACACAAGTGTGCGTCACCGATTCTCTTGTCTCTTTATCACATCTCCCACTCAACGCAAGGTGTCTTCCAGGCCGCACTTGCGATTGACAATATCTAGAGTGGTTTTTCTCGATAGGGAGAGTAACTGTCTGACCGGAAAATCTACCATAGATCTCTTTCCGAGCGTGGCCACGCATTTACAGTAACTTCTCCTCGATTGGCCTAAAGATGTTTTTACCCAACGTGGGTGGACAATTCCTGTTGATCCATCTACTCTGTATGATGCATGATGCAGATCACCATGATCCAGAAGATGTCCATCGGCCTATTTTTACGGCACGACCTAGAACATCAACCAAAACCAATCGGAAACTGCACCGACTCAGATAGACAGTCACCAGTCAAAAGAATCGACTCATAGGAATAAGATAGAGGACCCTGCCACGACCGGGCATCAAATAATTGATTTAAGGGTCTCTACAAATGTCACTGTCCGACAGAGTGCCATACAGTCTGTCTATGTAAACGACCAGTCATCTCCATGACCCCATGGTGCTGAACCAACCATCAATCGACTTACAATCTAGTAACTTCAAGACGTCACCTCATTGAGTGACTAGGGACAAAATACTAAGTTCGTCCTATTCACTTGAATAGGGTCCAACATTGTCTTACAATCTATTCGGATAAACAAAGTATTAAATTTAGTCAAATTAAATAAAAGAGTTTAAAATGAAACTCGAACAATGAATGCAATTATCATATATGAAATAATTAATACAACATTCAATTATTACATATTACATAATCTAAAGGAATTCTGGCACACGTCTCAATCCCATTGTGACGACATGACCATCATGCTTAGCCTTTGATAAAGGCTTGGTTAAAGCATCAGCAATGTTGTCATCTGTCCCAACCTTACAAATGTCAATTTCCTTTCTGTCCACGTAATCTCTAATTACATGATATTTCCTAAGTACATGTCTAGACTTGTTACTAGACTTGGGCTCTTTTGCTTGAAAAATAGCCCCACTGTTATCACAATAAATCGTGATAGGATCTTTGGCAGTAGGGACTACTGTTAGTCCTTCCAAAAATTGCCGAATCCATACAGCTTCCTTTGCAGCTTCAGACGCTGCAAGTGTAACACCCGGAATTGTACCCTATTTTTATAGTGAAAATATTTTACGGAAACTTTTCAGCGAAATTTAGTTTTAACCGTAAATTTAATTTTTCCGAGTCGAATTTAGAATTTCCGAGTTCGTATTTGGAATTTCCGCGAGATTCCATGAGAATCCCGTCTTCAGGCGAGTTTGACTTTTCTTGACTTTTGAGCCGCCTTTGACTTTCGTTGACTTTCTCTTTCATATACTCCCTTCCTCACCCTAAACCTAATTCATTTCTCACAATTCATTTCTTTCCTTCTTCCTTAAGAAAACCCATCAAAACCTAGCCTCCATAATCATCCAAGCTTAGAATCTTCATAGCTCGTTCGTTTGTTGCTCAAATTCACGTAAGTTCGTCTTATTCTTCCCCTCTTAGCTTCCTCTATCCGTATTGGTAATAAAATTACCGTCTTTATCGCTTTTTAAATTATCCGTCTTTCTCAAGGTGAATGATATTCATCTTTTATTATCTAATTGTATGTAGGTGGAGACTAGGAAGGTTTAGAAACCGTTTAAAGACGCGAAAAGGTAACGGTGAAGGGTTACTCGATATCATTTACGTGTGTTACATGATTATTGATTGTTGATAGTTGTTAGAAGTGAATTATGAAAATTGAAAATGTTTGAATATATGTTGAAGGCTCTCGGGTGATTTGGTAACACATCTCACGGTCGTGAAATACAAGTCACGGTCGTGACTTGTGCAGTTTCACTGCACTGACCCTTTTTGGTAGAATGATCATATCTCCTTTGTTACTTGCTTGTTTTGGGCTTGTGACCATTCGTTGGAACCGTAAGAGGATAAGCTATCACCTCAACTTGAAATTTGTGAATTTGCATATATAGAACTCTAGTTATGACCTTTTGAAGTGGACCCTTGTTTTAGTTAGTTTCCAAACTCGTTGTTTTGAGATAAGATCTATGTTTCCTATTTATTATGCTTCTTAAACTTGGTCTAATGCTTATGTATCATGTATTGATTCATGTTTATCATATTTACATTTATATAATGCCATATTCTCATGTTTTGTGACGGTTTTTGATATGTCCCACTTTGAGGCGGTTTTTACAAATGATACGGTTTGAGCACTATTTTGTCTTGTGCTTTGTACTCTCATTCCCTTGGCTACCTTCCCGTTCGTAAGGCTGGAATGTCGGAACGGAGAGGTATCCTACTGCTTAATTGCATGTGTAGTGGGCATACGACGACGTTGTTGGGAGTTGAACGCTATGCGTTGATCGAACCGGCCGTCAAATGTTGTGTACTTGCGAGGTGGTGTTATTTGCATGTAGCGTACCGCTTGTTATGAGGCGTGTGCTCTTTTCCGCCTCTTTCGTGAATTGATCTACCGAGAATGTGGGTACTCGGCGTTTTCTTTGTAAGACCGAGTCTTGGGTGCGAAACGTGATCGCATATCGAATCGGAAAATGTGATTCCGAGAATCTGGCCAGGTTTAGATTAGGAGCCTTATCATTCCTACCAGGAGGAAATTAGTCTACATATACGAAATGTGATCGTGTATGCGTTCCGGGAAATGTGATCCCGTGGATGTCCTTTTAATCATACTTGCCATGTACACGATGCTAGTACGTTTCATTTACCGTGAGATTGTCGTCTTTGAGTCGTCGTTCTTGAATACATGATTTCATGATATTATTCATGGTCATTGTATGATTTGACACCGTCAATGTCTTGGTTCGTGAATGGATGATAATATGTTGGATTTATTGTGATCATCGCATGACTTGACTTGGTTTGTATGTCGAGTCTCAATCTTATCAATCTTATACCGCTAACGGTGAGATGCAAGCCCTAGTGAGCGTATTCGGTTGCCTAAGAGTGTCTTCCCCGAGTCTTTGAATAACATGATGGATTCGGATTTGTATTCCACATGCTCTTATCATTATATATTGAATTGCCTATCTATTCTTATCGTATCTCACATGTATATCTATATATGCATGATTTTACTTTTGTATTTCCTTTATGTACGTTTAATGTGATATGGATGGGAGAACCCGGAGTTACTCCCCACTGATTGTGGCGTTCATGTTTTTCATGAATGAACAGGTTGCTTGCATGGATGGCTTTTTGCTTGTGGTATTTTGGGGTCGGGTGTGAGCTAGCGGGCGTTGTCCCTGGATGAAACACCTCTAGACGTTGTTTAGCTAGTTGCTAATTACTTTGTCTTTTGTTAACACTTTGAGAGACTACGTCTCTTGTGGTATTTTTATTTAGTTTGTAATATTTTGACACTCCTCGTATTTTTTCTATCTTGCATGTATAAAGGTTTTTAAAATACCGTATTTTCCGCTATATAATTCACATGCTTGTATGTTTTATATTTCCGCATTCGCGAGGGTTGTCACAGTTGGTATCATAGCTTAAACGCTCCCGACGCACACACGTGAACCCTAAACTTAAACTACTTGACCTTGAAATAATAAATGAGAGATGGGTAGACTTAAGGACCTAAGGTGGTAGTCTTTGGTGTACTTGATGTTTGTTAGTTTCTAACTTGTTTGTTGATTGTGTTGAGTGATGTTATGTTTGTTTGTATCTACCGTCTTGAGGTGGATCATGTGTTACCTAGAAGAAGTATCCTCTACCGAAGATTGAAGATTGACAAGCCTAATTGAAGTGTATTTCTTCCTTATCGATGTTTTCTCTCGTCCTTAATGTATCATGCTCTCTTCCTTCTATCTAAGTGCTTCTTTCTTTTCCAATTTGTTTGCCTCTTGGAAATTATTCTTGATAGTTCTTCCATCTTACCATTGGTATCCTTACCTTCCTCATGTAACATTTTTGTGGATGTCATACCCAATTGTTGGTGGTATATTATTCTTGGTCGGAAGAACTTGAAATTTTGTGGAATATTAGTGTTGTTAGAATGAATTTGTGATTTGAGGAAAATGGTGTAGATCTAAATTCACCCTATATTGATGA
>JAIUZE010002715.1:0-13327 GCA_022085475.1 Heliosperma pusillum | reverse complement strand
CAGCAGCCGCGGTAAGACGGGGTGGGCAAGTGTTCTTCGGAATGACTGGGCGTAAAGGGCACGTTGGCGGTGAATCGGGTTGAAAGTGAAAGTCGCCAAAAACTGGCGGAATGCTATCGAAACCAATTCACTTGGGTGAGACAGAGGAGAGTGGAATTTCGTGTGTAGGGGTGAAATCCGCAAATCTACGAAGGAACGCCAAAAGCGAAGGCAGCTCTCTGGGTCCCTACCGACGCTGGGGTGTGAATGCATGGGGAGCGAACAGGATTAGATACCCTGGTAGTCCATGCCGTAAACGATGAGTGTTCGCCCTTGGTCTACACGGATCAGGGGCCCAGCTAACGCGTGAAACACTCCGCCTGGGGAGTACGGTCGCAAGACCGAAACTTAAAGGAATTGACGGGGGCCTGCACAAGCGGTGGAGCATGTGGTTTAATTCGATACAACGCGCAAAACCTTACCAGCCCTTGACATATGAACAAGAAAACCTGTCCTTAACGGGATGGTACTTACTTTCATACAGGTGCTGCATGGCTGTCGTCAGCTCGTGTCGTGAGATGTTTGGTCAAGTCCTCTAACGAGCGAAACCCTCGTTTTGTGTTGCTGAGACATGCGCTTAAGGAGAAAGTCTTTGCAACCGAAGTGAGCCAAGGAGCCGAGTGACGTGCCAGCGCTACTCATTTATTGCCAGCACGTAGCTGTGCTGTCAGTAAGAAGGGAGCCGACGCCTTTCAAAGTACTTTCTAGTGTGCGCTTTAGTTTTTAATAAGGACTTTAGGCTTAATAAGATAGAAAGTTTCTCGCTTGTTTAGTTAAAGTTTTTGGCCTTATCTTGCAGGTGACGACGACGTCGAGTTGGCGGCGGAGAAAGACTCGGCATTCAGGCGAGCCGCCCGGTGGTGTGGTACGTAGTGGGTTTATTACGCTCCGCTTGTTCAACCAAACATGCTCCAAAACAAACAAAAAGGTGCGTGCCGCACTCACGAGGGACTGCCAGTGATATACTGGAGGGAGGTGGGGATGACGTCAAGTCCGCATGGCCCTGATGGGCTGGGCCACACACGTGCTACAATGGCAATTACAATGGGAAGCAA
Source organism: Heliosperma pusillum (assembly GCA_022085475.1). Lineage (NCBI taxonomy): Eukaryota > Viridiplantae > Streptophyta > Magnoliopsida > Caryophyllales > Caryophyllaceae > Heliosperma > Heliosperma pusillum. Next base: position 12,233 of record JAIUZE010002715.1, on the reverse strand, counting down.
GGCTGTAAGGCGGAGCGAATCCGGAAAGATTGCCTCAGTTCGGATTGTTCTCTGCAACTCGAGAACATGAAGGTGGAATCGCTAGTAATCGCGGATCATCATGCCGCGGTGAATATGTACCCGGGCCCTGTACACACCGCCCGTCACACCCTGGGAATAAGTTTCGCCCGAAGCATCGGACCAATGATCACCCATGACTTCTGTGTACCACTAGTGCCACAAAGGCTTTTGGTGGTCTTATTGGCGCATACCACGGTGGGGTCTTCGACTGGGGTGAAGTCGTAACAAGGTAGCCGTAGGGGAACCTGTGGCTGGATTGAATCCTTCGCGATTGAAATGCCCTCTTCCCCCAACCACCTAAGGGCAAGCACCTACTCCTAACAAAATGAAAAGCAGCGAGCTCCGCAACAAAAGCGAAGCAAGCCGCGCTAGTAGCGCGCATCCTTTTTCAGCTGGCTTAAAATCCATTGGTTAGGGAAAAGCCCTTTACATTCTTTTATATTCTATTATTAAGTAAACGCCCTGCAATCTTTCTAAAGCGCTAACGAGCAAGAAAACTAAAGTAACAAGCGAGACAAGGCCTTAGTTAGCGCCCCTTATGTAGAACTCCAGTCTATAGCTACGCTAAAGATAGGCTACCTTTCTTGCTGGGCTTGAATGCTGACCTTATTCTTAGAGAAAGGGGCAAGCAACATAGGAGGCTAGCTTGTTTCCACTGGTGGCGGGCGGGCGAGGGGTGGCCTTTGGACACGTAGCCGGAGGCTAGTAAAAAAATCCAAAAGTTCCATTTTCCTTCTTGTTCATCAATCGGAAATCAAGACAAACCGGGCACTACAGTGAGACGTGAAAACACCCGATCCCATTCCGACCTCGACACCCAGATGTCAAAGCGTCTTGCGCCATATGTACTGAGATTGTTCGGGAGACATGGTCCAAGCCCGGTCCGGAAGACAGCCCGCCACTGCCACTGAAAGAGCAGAAGCGAGGTGGAGCAATTGGAATAACTCATCAGGCTCATGCCCTGAAGACTGCAGGTTTGAACCCTATCCTCGCCTAAAAAGTGGAGATGCTATGCTGGGAGAAATGATCAAATCTCATTCCCATGGAATTCTTTTTTTTTCCTGGTGGTACCTTAGGTCCTTCAATTCCCGCTCCTCGAAGTTCTGATCTAGCAGAGCCAGCTTTTCTTGATGACTTTCTTCCATTGGTTTTGAGATTTATCATAAAATTAGGTAAAATGCCTTTGATGACGAAAACATATTAGGTTGACGTACTTTTTTCCGAGTTAAAGCACCCTTTTCTTTTGTGCGCATTTATCACTTAAAAAGATCGAAGGACTTACGACCAATTGTTACAGGGGAGGTTGACTAGTTCGGTACAATAGTGGCTCGTTAACACTTGTTCCAGCGGAAGAGGTATAAAATTAAGGGAGAGGCGCGTCGATCAGATTAGCTGCTAGATCAGATGAAAGGGGTGACCCTTTAGCTGCGAGATCAGGTTAAGCCGGTGAGACAGTCAAGAAAGGTTGTTATCTCGACCAGTCATTGATCCTAACCCTCCGGATGACTCGACCTATGTCACAGATTGAACCCGGCTTAAAAGGCCCTTGGTGGACCCCCCCTTTTAGGTTCCCCGCAACTAGACGACCGGTCGTTCTATATACGTCATTCTCACGGGTTCCTTTAGAGGGAAATGCTGGGTAACCAGGAAAAAGTTTTAATGAAATCTCTTCAGAATGTGAGCCCTTGGGCCATAGCTGGTGAGACCCCTTCACGTGTAAATGACTTATTCTATGGAAGAACCCGTCCCTTCGGAAGCAGAAGCAGAAGCAGTTGAACCAGGTACATGTGCGGATATGAGCTCCCCCCAAAAGGGGACTTTTAGGGATCTTTTCCCGAGTCATGGAATACTAGGAAAAGGACAGGCTCCTAATCCGGTTTTCTCTTTTTCAGTGATAAACTAGCCAAAAAGACGGGCTTGCAGAACCTTTTTTGCATGAAGAGCTCATTTTCTAAGAAAAATAGTCAGGATTTATGTCCACTTCGTATCTGAAGTTTGAGGACCCTTTTGAAGTCACTCCATTATCTGAAAAAGAATCAAAATGACAGCTGGGAAACCTCTTTATGCGGAATCAGTCTTTTGACTGAACGGGCTAACCCTTCTCTTGATGGCACCACATTGTCAACCTCTAAATCCCTCTTCCGTTTCTCTTTATTCTGGAGGTGGAATGGTCAGAATTCCATAGTAGGCAGATCCATAAATTAACTTTTTTGCCATGGCTAGATGCCACAGTTGTCAATCCTAATTAGTGAAGGGGACTTGCTGCTCCGACTTCCGTTTGCCGGGCCCTTGTTTTCCTGATAGCTCGGCTCGGAGAGGAGGCGAAGGCTTTATTTTCTTTCTCAATGAGATTCTCTTAAGCCCAAGCCCACGAGACGTTATTCCGGGATGATTTCAGATTTATGCCCTAGGTTCAGAGCACTTTTCGGAGTCTAATAATTCTCTTTTTCAGAATCACAATGCCAGGTGCAAAAGCACTTGGTTAGAGCTAAGCCCTTGGGTTTCCCACTGGGTAAACAGGAACAACTTCGAATTAAAAAAGACCAATTTCATCTATCACTGTTTTCGGGCAAGAAAGTTGTCAATCTTCCTAATCCGTTAAAGGTCTTAGGAACTTGGCTTTTTTTTTAGCCTCGGCTTCGGCTTCCGCATCGGCACCGTCTGCTCCAACAGGGCAAGCCCTTTCGCTTTTAAAAACCCTCTAGCGGGTAACGAGCCATGTCTTCGAGGAATCAAGCTTGAAGGTTGTGTGGCATTGCATTCCAACCTTTTTCAGTCTTTGTCTTCTTTTTATGTCGTTTTACCGTCTTTATTTGCTTACTTTCCTCTTTTTTAAAATTATCTCTTAAAAGTCATAAGATAGCAAGTCCCATTTTTTCTCTTCTTTTTGGCTTCTAAATAAGAAGTAAGTCCTTTCCAAGTTTAGAGCTAAAGTGATGAAAATTACCTGGTTTTCGTAAAAAAGTTCAAATGAAATTTCTTCTTTAAAAATCTATTCATTTTCTGTATCAGAAGGATTAAATCCACCAAATTGGTTGAAAGAGTTCATGTCTTTAAGCATGAGACTTGCTTTGTTGATAGGTTCTCCGAGGGACTTTCTTCCTTGACTAAGGGAAGAAAGAACATTCTAAGTAAATGCAGATTCGGATTTTAAGGAAGGATCCTAGATCCCAGTTAATGAAATACAGGGAGGATAGCCCTTTTAGGAGAGTAGTTGTCTATCCAACGTTAAGCTGCTTCCTTTCTTGACTTAAAAGCTAGGTGTGTGTGCCGGGCAGGAAGATCTTCTTAGTGGTTTTGACTTATCACGCGAGCTAACCTTCCTTCCCTCTCCCGATGGAACAAGTGAAGGTACTTTATTCTCTCGAATGGAACTCGTTCCGGGTGAAGCTCAAGCAAGGAAGGCTGCTTCTTAAGCTTACGGGACCGGGTTTTGGGATCTATTTGCCCACTTTGGCACTTAAAAGGATGAATTCCCTGCCACTGAAAAAGGTCTCTTGAGCCTTTTAAACTTCCTCCACTGAAAAAGGTCGAGCCACCCTTTCTCTAGGTCTAAGGGAAGGGCGAAGCTTTCTTTCTTTTAGCGCTCAGGTATCAGTTGTTAAAGCAGTTCAGTCTCGGCAAGCGGCTTCCCCTCGGTCTCCAGACCCGGCTTCCCCTATTAAAACCTCCTATAGGTCCTGATGGCAAAGGTGAGATGAACGGCCTAAAAAGTCCTGGTAGAACACTTTCAACCAATTGGGGTGATTGACACCCCTTTTAACAGAAAAGCAAGATCTGGAATTCGATGCAAGAAGCCTACCTAGTTTAGAGATTTGAATGGAACGCGTGAAGTATTAGTCTCACGTCACGAGTCAGCTATGGAGAACGAATATACAGCCCTATAACGAGGAACGTTTGGCAACTCGAATAAATAAATCGCCTACTATCTACTATTGAAAGCCCTGTTTGTTATCTGTTTTCATAGGATGTAGGGGCTGCGATACGAAGGGAGAGGTTGGTTACCTACTACGAGTTCAGTTTCATGAAAAGAAAGCTAAAGTTAGGTTAGTCCCAAGACTTTCATCCTTAAGCATAAGAATGAGAAGTAAGGGGGCGGCTTGAAGTTGGTTCACAACAAGGACTATCGTATCGGTGGGTTCTCCCCGGCTCTTCTTTTAATATATAAATTATACGCCTATACATTCTAGCTTTGAAACCGCTATAAGGCGACCTCAACGATGAATCTACTATCGAAGCTCTTTTACAGGCCTTTTCTTTGTGAAAGTAGGTAAGAGTGTGCAGTTCTTGTTCTAATGTGCCGGCGAATGCTAATGCTTGCTAAAGCTGAATTACTAAAGTAAAGTAGTCTGGACGGACCAGCCCTATTCATTATACTGCACTTGCTCGGCGTGGTAATCATACATTCCACTCCTAACTCCAAACAGTCACTCCTAACAACAAGATTTGAGCTCGGAAGTAGGCTCGTTACTAAGATGAGGTGCGCATTGTATGTAGAGCTGAAGCGGGTGTACAGTACCCGTTGAAGTGAGATACCCATTGCCTGCGAGAGCGGATGAAGCGTGGTTTCTGAGATTTTGTGCAAGGGGGGTCGCAGATAGATGAGCTAACCTCCTCTTTCTTACGAAGTCTCAGGATTTCAAACTCCCAATCTGAGGCAAAGACCGCGCTTAACATTGGTGAGCGTACCTGTCCTCTTCCCTTCTTTCTTAATGGGTAGTCAGATTCTTAGCACAACACCTAGACTCCTATTTTCAGAAAAGTATATACGGGTCCTCTTGCTCCCATTCTTCAGGAAAACCCCTACTTTTAAAAGTATCTTCCGGGGCAGCTCGGATGTAAACAAGTGATTCACCAACCTCTTCTTTATAAACGATAAGATTAAGGGGTCACTCTACGGACACTTTTCTTTTAAGTCTTTAGTTTGGGAGCTTGGGGAGAGAAAGGATGTCGAACTTTCCTATGGTTTGGGCAGCACTGATCTTGCCTCTTCTCTTAATCCTTCGAGTCTACTAAAGTCAGAGGTGTCAGAACAGAGGGAGCGAGTCTCGGTAGAATGCTCTAGAGGTAGGCAAATAACAAGCTAAGAATGAGCCTTTGGTCAATTTCCTTTTCTTAACTATAAATATCTAAGAATTAAGGGGCGTATTCCAAAAGTGGAAAACTCGTGCTCCCCTTGCAAATGCCTTAATTCTATAAGGTATCTTCTTGTGAGCCGGTTGGACCCTTACCTGGGCTTTCCCGTCACGCCGAAACTTCCTCAGTTGTTCTTTCTGACTAGAAAAAGCTGGATTTGGCACTTGTACAGTGTCCTCGCCTTCCGGCATGCTTTCAAAGGGACTCCTTTTAACGCTTTGGTATGACCCTTACCCTCAAGGGAGCTTCCCTACCGCATGTCTAAACGCGACCTATAGTTATACGGTTAAGGTTCAACCGCCTATCCTCTGAGTCTCGAACACGTCTACACGCGTCCTATATTTTGCACATGTTTCGTCCTGATAGGCCCTCAAGGCTATTTATAGCTCGAAGAGGAACCAGAGAGCGTATTTCACTTGGTTAAGCTATCCCCTTTTATATGAAAATACCAACACTCATTATAGAAGCTTATAGGCGTCATATAAATGAAATCGATGAAATCGCTTGCCACAAAAAGCTTGATGTCATAGCTTCGAGCCAAACCAAACAAGTTTGTTTCGCCCCAGCAGCGCTTTCAATGAAGTAGAAACCGCATTACGGATGCTCGAGCCCCACCCAATGCTGTAACAATACATAGGTCAGAAGAGCTTAAGGTGGCCATACGAACGAACTTTCTTGGGTAAGCTTCGGCCCTTGCTTTTTGTATGATTGGTATCCGTATCTGGATATCTAACTAAATACCTGTCTTCTTTCCACTCTTCTGAGCCACGATCAAGCTCAAATATTTATTGTATTATTATATATGTATATGATGGTTGGTCCTTTGGAACCCGAACAAAGAGGCGGTAAACCTTCTCCTTTCCTGCTCGCGCCATTAACACACTCGATGCATGCTTTCGTTAGTTTCCTCGGGAAGAGGTTTCAATGAAGAAGAAATCCCGCTTTATACGTTTGTGGTTCCCCCTGCTGTCAAGGTCTCCATGCGTAGGGTAGAGGCTCAGTAAATGGTCCCTAGGCCTCGCGCCTTTCGTTTCAATAATACGAGATTGATCTCGATATCGGTAAACAAGGATCAAATCTCACTCTCCCAACGAGCGCTGGTGGAGTGTAAACTACTAAGGTTCACAAGTTTTAAGTGACTTGATTAGCTTGACTCAAACTGAATACAATATCAAGTAACAAGGGGTGTTGTTTTAGTGATTGTGAGTTATTTTAGCTGAAAGATACAAGGGATATGACTTGGAGACAATCCTCTACAGCAAGGCACAAGAGAAAAGGACTCAAAGACTAGTTTAAAGACAGTTTTCAAGTGTTACAGCAAAGCACAAACACCCTAGACTAGACTCAACAGCAAGTAAGTTAATCACAGCAATGCACAGATATAACTTGACTCACAATACAAGGCACTGATCAAACACCTTGAAGATGTATCAGGCTTGCTTCAAACTACAGCTCTTAGCACAAGTTTGATAGTTTTGAGGGATTTCTCAAAGTTCATTCATTCATCAAAGTCTACTCAAACAAACATACAAGACCTCTTTATATAGAGGGGCTGATAACTTGTGAGCCATTGGATGCACAGATCATCCAAGGGCCAACTTCGGATTCAAACTACTACTACTGACACTAATTAAGAGCCTCATAATAGGACGAGCTCAACAACTATAAAGAACAGACACAAGACACAAAAACAGACTGAACAAAAAGCAAATAAAGCAGTTTTGGAGTTTTCCTGAAATGGAAATTTGTTGTTCTTGTTGCCTTGTTGCTTTGCCTGGATGTGTTGCTGCTCCTTGGGACTCCCTACTCTATTTAGAACATAGATCAGACCTGCCTTGGACGAGGACAAGTTGACTTAAACAAAGGAAACCACAAACTGCCTTGTACTTTCTCTGTTTTTAATGGGTTTGCTGGACTCTAACTTGGGGTGTCTGTTTCATGGGTTTTTACTAGACTTCAAAAGGATTTGTCCTGGACAAACTTGTAGCCTAGTGGGTTGGCTTGATGGTAGGCCATGGTGGGGGTGGTTGGGATGCTCTGGTGTACCTCCTAGATGCAGGGTTTGTTAACTGGTCTGTCTGGGCCTGAATGGTTCTGTTTCTGTTTTGTGTGGGAATTGTGGGTTGTGTTGGGGGTGGGCATGGGCTATTGAACCCTGGACTGTCTTCTTCATTGGGGTGGCTTGGCTTGGCTTGCTCTTGACTTGTCATAGCTTGTTGTTTAGACCTTGTAACTCGCGCTTCCATCTGAGGGGTCAAGCTTGTCTTGTATGTGGTTTGATCATCAAGACCCCTTGGGTGAGCTCCTGCTGCAGCCTCCCCAGGTTGAAAAGGGCTTGACCTCAAGCCTATGTCTTCCTCCACCTCAGAGTCTTCATAGAAGGGACTGAGATCTCCCACATTGAATGTTCCATGGACTGCATACTCTCCTGGTAGATCAATTTTGTAGGCATTGGGACCTATCTTCTCTGTGACTTGAAAAGGACCATCTGCCCTGGGCTCTAGCTTGTTCTTTCTCTTGGAGGGGAACCTCTCTTTCCTTAGGTTGATCCATACTAGGTCTCTTGGTGCAAAGTCTTTCTTAGTCTTAGGAACCTTGGCATTCCTTTTGTATAGATCATTGGCTCTCTCAATTTGCTTTCTGACTGATTCATGGAGTTTTAGCATTTGTTCCACCCTCTTCTTGGCATCATAGTGGACCTCTGACCTGCACACATTAGACAAACTCAAAGGCATTAAGGGGTTAGTACCATAGACCACTTCAAAGGGGGAGTGGCCTGTGGCTGCTGATGGCGCTCTATTGAAAGAGAACTCTGCTTGAGCCAACTTCAAGTCCCAATCCTTGAGAGATTTGCTGACTATACACCTCAAGATTCTTCCCAAGGTCTTGTTAGTCACCTCAGTTTGGGCATCAGTTTGAGGGTGATGGGAGGTACTAAACAATAACCTAGTGTTAAGCAGTTTCCACAATGTCCTCCAGAAGTGGCTCATAAACTTTGTGTCCCTGTCAGACACAATGGTCCTTGGAACTCCATGTAACCTCACTACCTCATCAAGGTATAGCTCTGCTACACTCACAGCATCCTCAGTCTTCTTGCATGCAATGAAATGTGCCATCGTACTGAACCTATCCACAACCACCATGATAGAATCCTTCCCTCTTGCTGTCCTAGGCAATGCCATTATGAAATCCATACTAACATCCTCCCAAGGCCTACATGGGACTGGTAGGGGAGTGTAAGGTCCTGCTTGGAAAGAACTCTTGGCCTTTTGACAAACCCCACACCTTCTGAGCACTATTTGAACTTCTCCCATCATCTTAGGCCAGTGGAATTGATCTTGTAGTATGTCCACAGTTTTCTGAACCCCAAAGTGTCCTCCAAGGCCACTCCCATGTACCTCCTTGATCAATAGGTTTCTATAAGATCCTCTGGGGACACACAACTTGTTTCCTTTAAACAAGAATCCATTTTGCAAAGTGTATGGTGAGTCAATGGTTCTTGTTCCCTCTTTCTGTGCTAACCAATCTTCTGCAAAGTCTGGATCTTCTTGATACATGTCCTTCATGAACTCAAAGCCAAGAACCCTTTGCTCCATAGTTGATAGCAGAGTGTACCTCCTAGACAAGGCATCAGCCACCACATTTTGTTTGCCCTCTTTGTATTTGCTAGAAAAGGTGAATGACTGAAGGAACTCCACCCACTTAGCATGTCTGTGACTGAGCTTATGCTGGCCTCCTATGTACTTCAATGCCTCATGATCAGCGTGTAAGACAAAAGGTTTGGGCTTCAGGTAATGACTCCAATGCCTCAGAGCTCTGACAAGAGCATAGAACTCTTTATCATATGTAGAATAGTTTAGCTTGGCACCACTTAGCTTTTCACTAAAGTAGGCTACAGGTTTCTTCTCTTTGATGAGGACAGCTCCAATTCCCACTCCACTTGCATCACATTCAACCTCAAATAGGCAATCAAAGTTTGGCAATCTTAGGATAGTTGCACTGCACAAGAGCTTCTTCATGTGTTTGAAAGCCTGTAAAGCATTCTCAGTCCAAGTGAACTCTCCCTTCTTCATGCACTCAGTGAGAGGTGCTGCAATGGTGCTAAGGTCCTTAATGAATCTTCTGTAGAAGGATGCTAAACCATGGAATCCCCTTACTTCTGTAATACTCCTAGGGATAGGCCAAGACTGGACTGCCATGATCTTGTCTTGATCAACTGAAATGCCTCTACCAGATACCACATATCCTAGAAACTTGACTTCCTCAGTCATGGAGGTGCACTTCTCAAGCTTCCCAAAGAGCTTGCTCTCCTTAAGTATTTCAAACACAGCCTCAAGATGCCTCAAATGATCATCCTTGCTCTTGCTGTAGATGAGGATATCATCAAAGTATACCACCACAAATCTCCCTAGGCAAGGCCTAAGCACCTCTGTCATCAATCTCATGAAGGTACTTGGGGCATTTTACAGGCCAAAGGGCATGACAAGCCACTCATAAAGGCCATGCTTTGTTTTGAAGGCTGTCTTCCACTCATCTCCTTCTCTGATCCTCAATTGATGGTAACCTTGCCTCAAGTCAATCTTAGAAAAGAACCTTGAGCCACTTAGCGCATCCAACATGTCATCAAGCCTAGGTATAGGGAACCTATACTTGACTGTGATGTTGTTGATAGCCCTGCTATCTATGCACATCCTCCAAGTCCCATCCTTCTTAGGAACCAACAATGCAGGCACAGCACAAGGGCTTAATGACTCCCTTACAAACCCTTTACTCATCAACTCTCCAACTTGCTTTTGCAGCTCTTGTGTAGCCTTAGGATCACATCTGTAGGCTGGTCTATTAGGTAGTACAGACCCTGGCACAAGGTATATTTGGTGTTCAATCCCTCTCAAAGGGGGTAAGCCATCAGGAAGTTCCTCTGGAAACACTTCCTTGAACTGATCAATGAGGGGCTTAACATCTGCAGGGATCACCTTAGACTCCTCTTCCTGAACTTCTTTTGATAGCAGCATTACTATAGGTTGCTCCTCACTACCCTCCTTGACCATTGCTGACTCAGATAGAAATACAACTCCACTCAAATCCTCAGCCATACTTGGACTCCCATAGCTCTTCTGGTGTGGTGGCAAGGGGGCTAATGTCACCTTCCTGCTCCCATGCTTGAAAGAATATGTATGGCTTCTTCCTTGGTGTATGGAGCTTTTATCAAACTCCCATGGCCTTCCTAATAGCAAGTGACAGGCATCCATTGGAACCACATCACACAATACTTCATCCTTGTACACACGGCCAATGGAGAAAGGGACCATGCATTGCTTATCCACCTTAACCTCTGCTCCCTTACTCAGCCATCTCAACTTATAGGGGTGAGGGTGATCTTGAGTGCTCCACTTCAGCTTATCAACCATAGTAACAGAAGCCACATTGGTACAACTACCTCCATCTATAATAAGATTACAAACCCTCCCTTGTATGGTACATATGCTCCTGAAAATGAGGGACCTTTGATCCTCCTCCAAAGGTATCTGTTGTGAATGCATTACTCTCCATAGGACTAAGCTGTGGCCTGTGTCAGGGAGTGCCACTATTGCCTCATGACTAGACTCTTCTTCCTCACTCACCACTTCTTCAACCTCAGGCTCATCCCTTTCATACTCAACTAGACCCTCTTTCTCCCAAGCCTCAACTTCCATTATGGTTAAGGTCTTCTTAGAAGGGCAATCCTTCCTGAAATGTCCATAGCCTTGACATTGGAAGCACCTAATTCTGTTCTCAGTCAAGGAAGTGCTTGGCTTTTGACCCATGATGCCCTTACCCTTGTCTAAGGTAGGTGGGGGTGCTGTCTTAGGGGTATCCATTGATCTAAACCCACTATAAGGTCTGGTTTGAAAAGGCCTAACAGGTTTTGGTGTAGCAGGCTTAGTCTTCCCTATCTTCTCAATTCCCAGAGATAGGTTGACAACATCATCAAATGACCACAGAGGTTGCATCCTAACCTTGTTAGCAATGTTCTTATCTAGACCCTCTAAGTACCTAGCAATCCTTTGCTCAGGGTTCTCATTTATATCACATTGTAAGGTGAGTTGTTCAAACTCCCTCAGATAAGATTCAACAGGTTTGTCTCCTTGTTTCAACTTAGATAACTTGATAAACAGATCCTGTGTGTAATCCTTAGCAACAAATTTGTCTAACAGTTTCTTTTTCAGTTTAGTCCAAGACTTGATGGGTTCCTTACCTTCCCTAGCCCTTAACCCTTTCATAGTCTCATACCAAAGGGAAGCATACCCTTTCAGTTTAAGGATTGCTACTTTAAAAGACTTGGAATCATTGTATCCCTTGTACTCAAAGATCCTTTCTACTTCTCTAAGCCATTCTAATAAGTCATCAGGATTAAGACTACCAGAAAACTCAGGGATATCTACCTTAAGATGTTTGTCTGTGTTCCTGTGGATGGAAGCTATGCTTCTTGTTGAGTCATCTGAGTCTGGATACTCTTCATCATCAGGTGGCCTTCCTCTGCCTCCTCCTTGGCCTCTTCCACGACCTCTACCTCTTCCTCCAGCAAGCAAATGGTTGCCTATAACCTGGTCCAAGGTTCTGGTTAGGGTGGTTACAAGCCCAGCCAGATCCTCCATCCTTGCTTCTACTCCTGCTAGTCTCTCTTCACTCATTGGGCTATTTTTGTGTTTTTAAATGTAGTTAGGGAAAATGAACTCACTAAGACTCTCAACCAAAGCTCTGATAACCAATTTGGAGTGTAAACTACTAAGGTTCACAAGTTTTAAGTGATTTGATTAGCTTGACTCAAACTGAAAATAATATCAAGTAACAAGGGATGTTGTTTTAGAGATTGTGAGTTGTTTAACTGAAAGATTCAAGGGATATGACTTGGAGACAATCCTCTACAGCAAAGCACAAGAGAAAAAGGATTCAAGACTGGTTTTAGAGACAGTTTCAAGTGTTACAGCAAGCACAAACACCCTAGACTAACCTCAACAGCAAGTAAGTTAAACCACAGCAAAGCACAGGTATAACTT
>JAIUZE010002714.1:0-30933 GCA_022085475.1 Heliosperma pusillum | reverse complement strand
CGATTTGATTTCATTTGCTAAATATTACGGTTTAATCATAACAATTATGAAATAAAACCAAAATAAAATATAAACATCATAAAATTTGAAAACAAAAATTTTGTACATTCTGGAACAATTCCAGGAACTATAAAAATAAAAAACATTTGCTCAAAAATTTAAATTAATTTTATGAACAAATAGCTTTGTATTTAATGGTTTTATCAAATAAACACATTAGATATAGTAAAACAGTGAAACAAATTATGAAATTTCACCAAGAGTATCAACATCAGAATGTTAAATGTACAAAAAATTTTCAAGACCATAAATGGACGTTTCAATTTTATGAACATTATAATCTCATATTATCGACTTTTATCGTATAAAAATCAATGAACATGCAATACATAAGTAAAAGTCACGAAATTTTACATACAATATGTAAGACATGCATGTGAGATCATATTAAAATTTCATGGCCAGAATCAACATGCAACTATTTTTAGTTAACTTGTAACTCATAAAATGCATGTTAACTCGGTTTAAACGCCAAAAATCAAAATAAATAGCAAATTAATCCCTAAAATCACGAAATTTGACCACAAACATTTTGAGGTCAGTAGGTATACATGCACCAAAATTTTTTGTCAGAATCGTATTTTAACTCAAAATCTTTGATTTATTAGTTATCTTATAACTTTAATAAAAATGTCCAAAATGAACATGCATGCTACAAGCTAGCTCTGATACCACATGAAAGTCCATAGACCTTAATTAGACTCCTCTAATTAGTTACTAAATTACTTGTGAATTTAGTATTTAATGATCTATGTAACATGCATGCAAATATAAAGACATTTATATAAAAGAAGAAATTTCCTCACATTGATATGGAAATATATATGGGCACAACAAGAACTCCTTCTTGTTGTTCTTGAGCTAATAATATGGATGAACACAAATAATCTCCGATTAGAATACCTCCTTCCAGTTGCAAAGCAACCCAAGATGACCCCCAGAGAAGCTACCCTTATATTAACTAGATAATAAGATAGATATTATACTACTAATATTATGACTATATTACTACACTAGTAATACTTAGTAAATATTAGTTTGAGAGTTTTTAGTGAGAGGAAGAATTTTAGAGAGAAGTATAACAATTGCACAAAATGAAGTAGTGAAATAATGAACAACATTTGTTCATTATATAGCCAAAATGGCCGGACCATTTAGTCCAAAAGTGACTATTATTTTGTTCAATTTGATCACATGCATTAGAGTGGAGTGTTGTAGTATAAATGATGATTGTATTCTACTTGTTAAGTCACTTTCAATTTGTAACTAAAGAGTGTAAACAAGAACAACAATCATCACCTTTGTAACTATACCATAACCGGCCAACATGGCCTAGTTTGGTCCATTTTGATTTTTGATATTTGTCTCACAAATACTTATTGATCATATGGTTAATTATCTTGTATAATTAAGTGTTAATTTGATCATATAACAATTATATGACTCAATTAAATAAATAATATGTACTTAACATTTTAAGTAATATTTTACCATTATATCAATATATAATGGGTCCCACAATGCTTAGTTAATTTATTTTACAACTCCTTGTAAATATAATTAACTAATTACCTCTATCTCAAAACCTCAACTAATTTAGTAATTTAACGATTAATTACTAAGTTAAATCTTATTTAATCGTATTAAAATAAGATATAAATTTATTAGTCAATTATCGCATAATTGAAAAATAAGTTTAATCGAATTTGAGTTCTTAACTCAATTTCTAACAATTAACTCTCGTACATATCGAATATATGTAATGTACTAATTAACTGTATCGTATACAAATAATTAGTTACTATTTGGATTTCATCCTTTAGGTGTGACCGAAAGGGATCAGTTGATCACCGCCGTCAAACGACAATAACTTCAAACTCTAGTCAGCCAACCGTTATTGATTTACGTTAATCAACTGACTAATCATATATATAGTCAATAAATATCCCAATTATATTCCTTAATAAGATTCATTATGTGGCGCACTTTTGTGGAGGACACCTACTCCAACAGTTAGTTTAGTGGTGGTTCGAGCGAAGACCCAAATCTCCATATCCAAATTTTTGCGATTATTGCTCCACTATTATGCAAAATGGGGTTTCTGAAGACCAGATTAGGGAAATGCTCTTTCCTTATTCTTTGATTGGAAAGGTCAAGTTTTGGATCAATAGCTTAGAAAGAGTTGTCTCAGGAATCACCGATTGGGATAGCCTAGCCCTTGCCTTCAAACATAAATATTTCCCACCCGAAAGAACCGCATTCTTAAGAAGCCAAATTGCGGGATTCCGACAAGGGGGCAATGAAACCCTTTATGAAGCCTGGGAAAGGTACACGGAATTACAAAGAGAGTGTACCCATCATGGATTAGATCCATAGTTCTTAGCCATCACCTTCTACAATGGTTGTTGCGATGAATGTCGACGCATCGTAGACTCCGCCAACAATGGTCGATTTGACCTAATCGATGTAGAACATGCCCACTCTACTATCAAATACATGGCAATCCACGATTTGCAATATAGCAATTCACGAGATATGCCATCTAAATTAAAGAATGAAGACTCCAAGGTAGCTCGCCTGGAAGCCCAAATAGCTCTCCTCCAACAACAAGTAGGATGCTCTTCCCAATCTCGACAACAAGTCAATGTCACTAGTTAAGTGATGATTTGCAAGACTTGTGGAAATGCTGGACATAGTTCTCATGAGTGTAGAAGCGCCATAGAACAAGTGAATGCCTATCAAAACCAAAGACAAGGCAATCCGTACTGAAACTTCTACAATGAAAACACCAAGTAACATTCAAACCTGTCCTACAAAAGCACGAACATCAAAAATCCACATCAACAAATTTAACCACGAAACCAAACTTACATACCTCAACAAAAACAATACAACCCACATGGTTTCCAAACTCAAAGGCCTCAACAAAACTACAATCAAGGCTACAAATAACACCCACAAAATCCACTATTCCCAAATCAAGGCCAACCACATGACTCAAAATTAAGCAAAATTGAATCCATGCTCTTACAAGTTGTCCAAAAACAAGATTCAATGCTTTCTCATTTTCAAAAGAGTGACCAAGCCAAAGACTCAGCCATCAAAATACTTTAAAACGAAATGGCCCAATTGGCAGCCTCAAGTTCACAAAGAAAACTAACCAAATGGCCCAAGTGGCAACCTCAAGTTCACAAAGAAAACTTGGCCAACTCCCACCCCATGGTGAGCAACCAAGAGATACCACAAATGCCATCACTTTAAGAAGCGGTATGAGCTACAAAAAACCACATATGCCTTCACTTTAATAAGCGATATGAGCTACAAAGAACCACTTTTGCCCGAATTGCCATTAAAGAGGTGAAAGACCTTCCAAAGAAGAAGGATGACAAGGTGGAAGACCCAATCAAGATTCAAGTCCCATTCCCTCACCATCTGTGGAAAACTTAAAAAGAGTCTCAATTTAGTATGTTCGTTAAGGTAGTGAAGAATCTCCAGGTAACAGTCCCGTTTACTGATTTAATCACCCAAATCCCCTCCTACACTAAGTTCATGAATGATATTTTGACTAAGAAGAGGTCTTTGGACGATGTTGCAATCATAGAATTTACCACTGAGTGTAGTGCTCTCTTACAAAACAAGTCCCCTCCTAAGTTGAAAGACCCTGGCAGTTTTTCAATCCCTTGAACTATTGGTACCTACACAATTGACAAAGCCTTATGTGATCTAGCTGTCAGTGGTAATGTTATGCCCTTTTCAATATGAGAAAAACTAAACATGGGGATTCTAAAATGTACTAGTGTCACCCTAAAAATGGTTGACCGTTCTCTAGAACGACCCATGGGAGTTTTAGAAGATGTACCCGTCAAATGGGAAAGTTCTTCATTCCTGTTGACTTTATCGTCCTTTACATGGCTGAAGGTTCACAAATACTAATAATTTTAGGAAGACCTTTCCTACATATCAATGGTGGCGGTCATCGATGTCAAGAACGGTACGTTAACACTAGAAGTAGGTGATGACAAGCTCACCTATAACCTGAACAATGCTATAAGAAGCTTAATGCTAGAAGATTATTGTTGTTTCATTGATGTCTTAGACTCTATTTTAGATGATTCATTACATCATTCAATGATTATAGACCCTTTGAAGGGATTTTGCAGGTGATGATAGCACTGAAACTGCTGAGATTCGTAAGTTAGAAGTTGATCTAACTGGGATGAACTCTCGCCTGAAGAAAGTCGACATTTCATTGGACAAATCGATACAACCACTACGGCAGAGGTACAAAAACCTGAACTTAAACCTCTCCCAGTGAATCTAAGGTATGCCTTTCTTGATGACACTGAGATGTGTCCAGTCATAGTTAGTGCATCCCTTACTTTAAGTCAACTATCTTCCTTGTTGAATATCTTAGAACACACAAAAAGGCCATAGGGTAAAAACGAGATGACCTAAGAAGCTTAAGTCCCGACTTTTGCATGCATCGAATTCATTTAGAAGAGGGTCAAAAACCTTGTGTCCAGGGTCAGCGTCGTCTGAACCCGAACATGCAAGAAGTAGAAAAGACTGAGGTCAGGAAACGTTTAGATGCGGGAATCATTTTTTCGATTTCCGACTCTAAATGGGTTATTACAGTCCATATAGTCCCTGAGAAAGGAGGGACAACTATGGTCAAGAACGATAAAAATGAACTTATCCCCACCAGGATTGTTAGAGGGTGGCGTATGTACATTGACAATAGGAAACTGAACCAATCCACCAACAAAGACCACTACCCTCTACCTTTCATTGACCAAATGCTAGAAAGACCAGCTTGTCCCAAGTACTTTTGTTACCTTGATGGTTACTCCGGATTTTTCCAAATACCATTCATTCTGAGGACCAAGAAAAGACCACCTTTACATGTCCTTACGATAAATTTGCATACCGAAAGATGTCTTTCGGGTTGTGTAATGCACCCGCGACCTTCCAACAATGCATGACTAACATCTTTTCTGACTTTGTATAGTCGATCATGGAAGTTTTCATGGATGATTTCAGTGTCTACGGCACTACTTTTGATGATTGCTTATTTATTTTGTTGAGAGTCTTGAAAAGATGTGAAGAGGTCGACCTAGTTTGAAATTGGGAAAAATGTCATTTCATAGTCATCAAAGGTGTAGTGCTTAGCCATATCAGTCTTAAAAGAGGTATAGAAGTGGACTGCGTTAAGGCCCAAGTGATTGGACAGTTACCCCCACCAATGAATGTTAAAAGTGTTAGGCGTATCCCTGGACACGCGGGTTTTTACCGCCGGTTTATCCAAGAATTTTCTAAGATTGCTAAACCCCTAACGGAGCTTCTTTTCAAAGATGCGCCTTTTTATTTTCACTGAAAAATGCCTTGAATCATTTAAGAAAATAAAAAAAAGGCTTTGATCACAACACTCATCATCTAGTCACCAGATTGGAGCTTACCCTTTGAACTAATATGTGATGCAAGTGATTATGAACTAGGGGTAGTCCTTGGTCGAAGGAAAGAGAAGATGTTGTACGTTATTTACTATGCGAGCAAGACACTAGATCTAGCTCAGATCAACTATGCCACTAGTGAAAAGGAGCTCCTTGCTATTGTCTATGACACAAGTATCTGGGTTTTGGGGTTTTGGATTCTAAATTAATAAAAAGCATAAACAAAAAAAAACAAATCAAAATAAAAGCAATGAAATGGATAATGATTTAACAATGATAGAAAGAATCTAGGGAAGTAGGTTCACACATGTAGGTTAACATATTGATGAAATTGGATTTGGAATAATGCAAATAATTCATTGTGAGTTCGTAAGAATGTTGTGTTCATTACAATCATAGACCAGATGGTCTAGCAGGCTTTTAGGCGATTTACTAGGTCTGATCTACCATGTCATGCTTTGTCTATTCAATTCACGTATTTCTACCTTGGAAAAGAATTCCATTTTAGTCAATGATTTTGGCCAGAAATCGTTAACTATCGTTACAATCCAAACATGCATAGACACAACGTTTTAAAGGCACAATTTCTTTATCCAATTTTCATCTTTTAATTAACCTAACATGGCTACCCTACACCCTAGAAAGGTGACTACTCACTCATAATAGTATTTAGATCTAGATTTATTTTAACAATTAAAACTAGGCTAGACATGTTTATTGATTTTTGATATTATAAGATGATAATAACAATTCTAAATCAACGATCTAATGAAATAAAATGATTACAATGGTATTTAATTGAATCTAAGACAACATGTAAAGAAAACAATGATCAAATAAAAAACATAAAGAACTTAAACAAAAGATAAAACAGAAATACCTACATGACGATCAAATAGCGATAATGATGAAATATAAATATCCAAATAGAAATTTCCTTGCATATCTTTGACGATCCATGTATTACAATACTTGAATAATATAAAAGAACTAAGAACCAGAAGTTTTTATTATTTCTAAACTAGAAAAATAGGCATAAGAGAAGATGGAGATCTAAACATAAAAGGAGAAATGTAAAAGACGATTTTTAAGGGAAAATGGAGGCTAGGGTTTCTAAGACTAATCTAGGGTTATGTAAAGAGAGAAGTGTGTAGAAGTGTAGGGAGGTGTGTTGAGAATTGTGTGCTGAGGCTCTCTTATATAGCAGTAGGTTTCGTGGGGGAGGGGTCATGCATTCATCACATAGGACAAAAAGGAGAAAGTCAAAGCAAAAGCTCGGATCAGCAAACATACCCGATCGGGTTCACCACATACCCGATCGGGTATATTGTGTTCTTGGGGCTTTGACTTTTGTTTCATCTCCCTTGGCCTATGACTTGACTTTCATTATCCCCCTTGACCTTTTGAGTTGGGTTTGTTGATAGGGTTTGATGTAAAATGATAATTTGTTCGCCTAACTGATCGATCTTGTGACAACTGCGAAATCGTCTTTGCTTCTTCTCTCTTTTGAATCAGTTAACCTTCTTGAAATGCCTTTGACTTGGTCAAGCTTGCTTCTTCAAATCGTCGGGTTCTAGGCAAATGCTCAGGAATATAGAAAAAGGGCGTAGAAACGTCACTTTCCCTACAAAACAGGTTAAAACATAGGAATTCGCCTAGAATACGATATTAACTCATAAAATGGCTTAACAAAGCACAGATGACATACAAAAGCGAGCTAAATTGGGGGTTAAAATTAAACAATTATTCACTTATCACCATTAACTCCATGTTTTACACCAGCGAACGAATGGCAATTAGCAGGGGCCCCTAGCTAGCCAAGCCCCCCGGCAGCCGGCCGGACCGGCTGGGGAAGGCGCACGAAGAGACAACGCATGAAGGAAAGAAGAGAAATTAGCAGCCACCTCCAACCGGTCAGGACCACCGGCAGCCAGTCCGATCGGCTGGGACCACCTACCTTCAAGTTGCGCAAAGAAAGGAAGAGAAAGAAGACGGAGAAAAGACAGAGAAGGTCAGTCGGTCCCGGCCACCAGCAGTCGGTCCGGCCGGCAGGGCCCTCTTTGTCCGCAAATCAGATTTTTGTCCTTCTTTTCTTCTTTTGACCCCCTAATCCTACCAACCTATAAATACCCCCTCCTAATTCACCCTAGACACACAACCCTCGACACAAGAACCCTAGTAATTAATAAGAAATACCTCTCTAATTAGTACTTTAATCTTTCTTAATTAGTGATAATTACTCAATTTCCTAGGTAGTTATTGTTAGATTTAGTCTTTCTCCTAGTTACTAGTGAAGATTTGGGTTGTAATTTGAAGACAAGATGAGACTCTTATTTGATTATTAATCCAAGTTTCAATCTTTCTTACAAGTTTGGTACAATTTCTCATCTTTATTTCATTAATTGTCTTCTAATTACTTGTTCTTGTTTATTTACTTAGTTTCATGTTGAATATGGCTTCTCTTGTTTATTTCATATCAAAGTATCCATCTTTAATGCTTTTCTTCATTAGTATGAGTGAGTAGTGTTAGACTAGGGTAAGATGGGGGATTTAATGTAAGTTTATGGGTTTATTATGGTAATTGGGCATAAAGATTAAGTCTTTTAGTAGTCTACTTGTTTTGTGCACACAAGGTGTTTGTTGAAATGCTTGAATGAGTAATTTGAGTCTTTCTCATGTTTTATTGCTAGTTTGAGCGAGAGCTTAGACTTGTATTGTTGTTGTGTGTGTGTTGGATGTTTAGGGGGAGGTTAGGGCGAGAACCCAATCGAACCTTAGACTAGGGCTCGTCTCGCATCGAGAGGTGGAGGCTTGCCCTTTAATCCGTCTTACACCGAGAGGTGGAGACATGTTTATACTCACCTTTAGACTAGTCCTAACCCCCACCATAATTGACCTATACTTGCATTAATGAACCCATACACCCTAGTTTCTTTTAATTATTGTTTTACATCGCATCTTTGCCTTCTTGTTAGTCTAGTTTATCATTAATCCTCTTCAACTTGCTATTAGCTAGAACTAAACTAGAATTTAATTAAACCGCCTTAGAACCATAATCACCGTCCCTTGGGATCAACCTCCTTACCCTACTACATTAATTAGTTTGGTATTGAGTCCTATAAATATTTGTTTGATCGGGGGAGGGCGACTAACCCCGCGTCAAAATGGCGCCGTTGCCGGGGACGGCGATATTGGATAAGATAGTTTAATTTATTTTAGGCTTAGTTCACTTTTATTTGTTTGATTTTGTATTTGTCCTAGTGCATCTATTTGCATTAGGACTATTTGATCTTTCTTTGAGTGCATGAGTAGGTGTTTTATCGGACCACTTTCCCGCTTGATCAAGAGATTGAGAAGACTTTCCGGGCAAGAAGAAGACAAGCACTTGCTTCCTAAAGAAGATCACCACCCATCCTTTCCCCCACAAATACTCCACCACCCACAAGTGAGACTTCAACCTCACAAACACCACCTCCCACTTTACCACCCCTCATAATACCAACAAATCACCCTCCAACCCACTCCCCCATAAATTCACCCACTTCCTCACAAAATTCCAACAACACCCTTTCACCCACAATACCAAATTCTCCACTTCCACCAAACTCACCAACAAACAACCCTTTCATACAAGAAATGGCGGACCAACCCATGGGCTATTACAATAGGCCGGACCCTAATCGGTCTTGCTCGGCCATCAACTACGGAGCTATTGCTCCCAACACTTTTGAACTCCGTCATCATGTCATCTCATTCATTCAACAAGACATCTTTCATGGGTTGAAGAATGAGGATGCTCATGAGCACTTGGTAGGTTTTAAGGAGAAGGTGGGAACGATCAAGAGGAATGGGATTACCGAAGACCAAATCTTACTCATGCTATTTCCCTTCTCCTTGAAAAACAATGCAAAGCCTCTCAAAAGCCTCTTGGGCAAGCCTCTCAAAAGCCTTCATCACCAAATTCTACCCCCCTCAAAAACCGCGAGAATAAGACATGAAATCCAAACTTTCAAACAAAAAGACTACGAGACATTGAGTGAAGCTTGGGAGAGGTTCCGAGATATTTTAACCTCTTGCCCTAACCACGATATCCCGAAATGGTTGACCACTCAAATCTTCTTTCAAACTCTAGAACAAAGATTTTGAGAGATGATAGTGGCGGCCTCCGGGGGAATTTTCGATAAGATGAACAACGCCGAAATCACGGAGATGATTCAAAACATCTCCGAGATGGAGAATAGCTATGGTTCGAGAGAGAGCGAAGGAAGGAGTGAAGGGCCTAGTAGGCTTGAGTTGGAAACAAAACTCAAATTGGATGAACTATCTAAAAAGTTTGATAACTTGGGGTTGCAGAGAGGCAAGGGTCAAATCCACCATATCCAAGGGGAGAGACTTAGCCATGCTAGGGTCTACTATCTTGAGCAACCAAGGTCTCCTCCAAGGACCTATTCTCAACAACATATTTGTGACACATGTGGTGGTGTCGGCCACACATAGGACTTGTGCCCATCCTTTCCAAGAGATGACCATGTTCAACAAGATTGCTACTCCTTGCAAGATCAACCAAGGTATTCCTATCAACGCCATGAAACCTTCTACCGGGCTTTTCCCAATCAAGACCCGAGGATTTCTTATGAGGGTCAACCCTTGGACCCCAAATATCAAGGTCCTCAATACCAACCACCTCCTAAACCCGACCACTCAAGGTCTTATAGCAACAACAACCAAGGCCAAAATTCCGATTCTAGGAGATTTTCACAACAAAGCAACCAATCCTATGTCCCTCCTCCATTTAGAGACCAAAGAAACAACAACAACCGAAATCAACACAACAATCACAATCCTCAAAACCAACAAAATTTCCAACTACCACCCCCCTCGAATGAACAATCCAACTCTTCCATTGAACAAATTTTGATGGGTATGGAGAATTGGGCTATGCAATGTGAGGCAAATACGGAACAAATTATCAAACTCTTGATAACCGACATTTCTAATGATCAAGCTCAACAAAGAAATTTTGATTCCTACTTAGCCAACCAAGAACCCATTACCGTTCAAAAAGGGGAACATGTCCTACCAATCCAAGGCTCCCACCTTAAGGATTGCCCACCACATCACCAACAATTACATGCTATCACTTTGGTGGGTGAGAACAAGTTGCAAAATCTTCAAAAACCCATGAGTTCCAATGAAAAGAGAAAGTTGAAGGGTAAGATGGTGGAAGACCATTACCCTAGTGAAGATGAAATCACCCAACCTCCTCCAAATGTGACCCAAGATTACACACCTGCTTTACCTTTTCCCACCCGGCCCAAAACCGTGAGTAAAGAGAAGAAATTTGGAAAGTTTGTGGGAATGCTAAAGAAGCTTGAAGCCTCATCACCTTTCACCGAGGTGGCGAGCCAAATGCCACTTTACACCAAATTTCTTAAGGAGGTGTTGACCAAGAAGAGGAGCATAACTAATGACGGGCTTGTAGCCTTGACGGGAGAGTGTAGTGCGGTGCTTTTGAATAATATGCCTAAAAAACTTCAAGATCCGGGGAGCTTTTCTATACCTTGTGTGGTGGGAAACATTCCGATTTCAAGAGCTCTTTGTGATTTAGGAGCTAGTGTTAGCATCCTTCCTCTACCCCTTGCAAAAAGGCTTGGCCTTGAAGATTTGAGACCCACTTCTATGCCCATAGAACTTGCCGACCGCTCGGTCAAATATCCTAAGGGAATTCTTGAAGATTTCCCGGTCAAAGTGGGTAATATCTACATCCCCGCCGACTTTGTAGTCTTGGACATCCCCGAAAACCAACAAACCCCAATCATCCTTGGGAGACCTTTCATGGCAACCGGAGGTGTCATCATTGATGTCAAGAAAGAGCACCTCTCCTTTAATGTTGGTGAGAGCAAAATTGATTTCTCTTTGATGGAGGCTTTGTCAAAGCCGATGGTGGAAAGTGTCTATTCGGTGGATGTCATTGAAGACATTGTTGGAGATTTGAGAAAAGAGAAGAGTGATGGAAGTGATGACTTGTTTGGTGTTGTAGCTTTGGAGAGTACTAGGGAGAATGAAATGAATTGTCTTATTGATGATGAAATAAATGCGTATTTGAACTCCCCAATTCCATTTGACCTAAGCTCTTTTGAAGGTGACCCTTGGCTCCTTAACTCCTCCTCTAGTTGGGAGAGCCAAGTTGATGAGATTGAAGAGGCCATGAGAGAAAATTGCTTTGGAAAATCTCTTCTTGATGAAGAAAACGGTGAAGTTGAGATCTTGCATCCTCCTTCACCTACCACTTTGAAGCCTTCTATACCCTTGCGTCTTGATCCTCTTGAGAGGGTGAGAGTTTTCACACTCTTCACCCCTCCCGTCTATCATTATATGCCACCCAAAATTACCAAGGGGTGTGGAGAGTTGCCGTGTGAGTCTAGTTATATCTTTCCAAAATCTCATACTTTATACCACGAAGAAGACGGTGAAGAGTCGATAGAGCTTGGGTTGAGTTTTTCGGTGTATCATTATTTGAGTCCCCTTTCTATTTACTTGTGCTTGTTTATGGGGTTTGCTCAAGAATTTGATAAGTTGCTCCGGGCTTTGAGCAACGATGATGCAAAGCGGTGGCAAAATTGACAAGCTTCCCTTGTGTGGTATGAGTAAGTGGACCACTTCACTCCCTTGAACATATGCATTTTGATGAATTTTATTCATTCTTAGGCATTCATGAGTTCAACATTGTCCCTTACCCCACTTTGAAAATCCAAATAAAATTTCCTTGAATCCAAAGTTTTCCCCCAAGCATCCAAATGCGAGTTAATTCCAATTAGCTCTCTTCTCATATCAATAAACAAAATTGCATCCATGTAGTTAGCTTGCATTTATTTTAGATTTATTTCGCTTTTTGCATTGTCATGTACGTTTTCTTGCTATTGAAAAAATCAAAAACATGTTTTTTGCATTTAGTTTGCTCTTGCCCTCCTAACTTTTGAACCATTGAGGACAATGTCCGATTTAAGTGTGGGGAGGAGATTAGTGTATATAGATTAATTTTGAAAAATTCAAAAATTTAAAATTTTGAAAAATTTGAAAAAATCCTAAAAATTAGTTTATTTTGTATATATTGTTGTGTGCTTCCTCTTATCTCAATATATAGGTGCACCGCACATCATAAGAAGCACGAAATAGGGAAAATGAAGACGCCATGGTGAGATCTTTCTTATTCTCTTCTCCCTTATCCCTTTTTCTTCTTACTTGTTGTTTGAGGAGGACGGGATGTGTTGATAACGATGTTGTGGATTTTGTTGATTGGCATGTGTGCCACTTGTGTGTTGTTAGGAGATAGCACTAGCTTGTGTGTCATATAGTCGGTTATAGGATGTGCATTTAGGTTGTATATATAGATTGCATCATGGCATATAGTTGCATTTAGAAAGTTGGTTTTATAATTTGTCTATTTGGAAAATTTGTTGAATGTGCATAATCCCTTCTACCTACTTTTCCAATCATAAAGTGTTCATCTTAATCGTGGAATTTTAAACGCCCTAGGTTGTGTATTTCTAATGAGTTTTGACCCGTCTACTAATGCCGAGTCATGAGTTTGCACTTATTCCACCTCGACAACCCCAATTGATGTGAATAATTCGTTAGTTGAAAGAATTCTTAGGTGACCGTCTTACTATGCAACCAACCTTGATTCATTGTTCCTCCACTTCCACTTACAAAAAGGAAACAACGCAAACAAGCCAAAAATATTGAGTCAAATATTATGTTTTCTTGTTTTCGTCGAGGAAATGCAAAACGGAACTTCTAGGAATTCTAGTGGGCCCACATCTAGGGTCCCGCTCGATGCCACTACGGTGGGGATACCCCTATTGTTGGTTCCGACCGCGCGTCCTTGACGGAAACCGTGTGCTATAATGTCAAAAAAAAATTGCAAATAAAAAATGCAACTAAAAAAGAACGAAAAAGAAAACCAAAAGATGAAAAACATTTCCAAGCAATAATACTCAAATCTCTTTTTCCTTTAACCTTTCTTGGATCATTCACCCTTGAGTTGCATAGTGAGACGGGACGACCCTTGTGTCTCATTTAGTTGAGAGACGTGAATTCCTTATGCTATTGTGTTTAATAACGTCACGGGGATCTTATTTCCATCTTCCATTTTATCGCTCTTGACCAAGCTAGTAGTAGACGGGACTCGAAATTTTCATTAGTCTTGCACCGCTAAGAGGCGAACACTTTTCCATGCTTTATGATACTAGTGGCCAATAAGGATCATGCATTTATTTAGACGGTTTTCCTTATAGATGTTTTCGTCACATGGATGAGGCGTGTGATTATTCTTTTGTTCGGTGCATTCTTTTCATGGTCTTACATGCTTATCATTTGGATGCATCGCAAATTTTCCGCAAGACCCCACTTGTCTTGCAAGGGAGTACATACCTCATTGTATTTCGTAGTGAGTTGAAGGGAGGGAGAAGGCCTGTTAATTGCCTTTCATCGGATTTTAGTAGCTTAGTTTAGCTTATTTAAATAAGGGTCGTGTTTTTGCTCACTTACTTACTCGGGGACGAGTAATGTTTAAGTGTGGGGAGGTTTGATATTATTATTATTTTAGACCGTTTCCCCTCTTTATTTTCTTATGTTTCGGCGTATTTAGTTTTGTTTAGCGTCGGGTTTATCGTATTTTGGCCCTTATCCCGTGTACTCTCATACTACTTAAATCCGTCTCATTTTATAGAAAATATGCCAAGAAAAAGACGAGACGGGATGAGAACCAAAAAACTTTCACATAACTAAACACAAAGAAGAAAAGAAGAAAAGAAGAAAGAGGAAGGAAGAGGAGGTGCCAGCCGGTGGTGCCACCGGCAGCCGGCCCACCGGCTTGGCCACCAACTCCAAGTTTTCAACCAGCGAACGAATGGCAATTAGCAGGGGCCCCCAGCCAGCCAAGCCCACCGGCAGCCGGCCAGACCGGCTGGGGAAGGCGCACGAAGAGACAACGCATGAAGGAAAGACGAGAAATTGGCAGCCACCTCCAGCCGGTCAGGACCACTGGCAGCCAGTCCGACCGGCTGGGACCACCTACCTTCAAGTTGCGCAAAGAAAGGAAGAGAAAGAAGACGGAGGAAAGACAGAGGTGGCCAGCCGGTCCAGGCCACCGGCAGCCGGTCCGGCGGGCTGGGCCCCCTTTGTACGCAAATCAGATTTTTGTCCTTCTTTTCTTCTTTTGACCCCCTAATCCTACCAACCTATAAATACCCCCTCCTAATTCACCTTAGACACACAACCCTAGACACAAGAACCCTAGTAATTAATAAGAAATACCTCTCTAATTAGTACTTTAATCTTTCTTAATTAGTGATAATTACTCAATTTCCTAGTTAGTTATTGTTAGATTTAGTCTTTCTCCTAGTTATTAGTGAAGATTTGGGTTGTAATTTGAAGACAAGAGGAGACTCTTATTTGATTATTAATCCAAGTTTCAATCTTTCTTACAAGTTTGGTACAATTTCTCATCTTTATTTCATTAATTGTCTTTTAATTACTTGTTCTTGTTTATTTGCTTAGTTTCATGTTGAATATGCCTTCTCTTGTTTATTTCATATCAAAGTATCCATCTTTAATGCTTTTAATCATTAGTATGAGTGAGTAGTGTTAGACTAGGGTAAGATGGGGGATTTAATGTAAGTTTATGGGTTGATTATGGTAATTGGGCATAAAGATTAAGTCTTTTAGTAGTCTAATTGTTTTGTGCACACAAGGTGTTTGTTGAAATGCTTGAATGAGTAATTTGAGTCTTTCTTATGTTTTATTACTTGTTTGAGCGAGAGCTTAGACTTGTATTGTTATTGTGTGTGTGTTGGATGTTTAGGGGGAGGTTAGGGCGAGAACCCAATCGAACCATAGACTAGGGCTCGTCTCGCATCGAGAGGTGGATGCTTGCCCTTTAATCTGTCTTACACCGAGAGGTGGAGACATGTTTAGACTGACCTTTAGACTAGTCCTAACCCCCACCATAATTGACCTATACTTGCATTAATGAACCCATACACCCTAGTTCCTTTTAATTATTGTTTTACATCGCATCTTTGCCTTCTTGTTAGTCTAGTTTATCATTAATCCTCTTCAACTTGCTATTAGCTAGAACTAAACTAGAATTTGATTAAACCGCCTTAGAACCATAATCACCATCCCTTGGGATCGACCTCCTTACCCTACTACATTAATTAGTTTGGTATTGAGTCCTATAAGTATTTGTTTGATCGGGGGAGGGCGACTAACCCCGCGTCAGTAAGGTCACACTAAAGGGTAAGTTGTTCAAACTCTCTTAGATATGACTCAACAGATTTTTCATTTTGTTTCAGCTTTGACAGTTTGATAAATAGGTCTTGAGAGTAATCCTTAGCAACATATTTATCCATCAATTTCTTTCTTAACTTAGACCAATATTTGATGGGTTCCTTACCTTCCCTAACCCTTAGACTCTTCATAGTCACATACCATAGGGAAGCATACCCTTTTAATTTCAGAATAGTTACCTTAAAAGCCTTAGCATCATTATAACCTTTATACTCAAAGACTTTTTATTTGTCCCTAAGACATTCTAATAAATCATTAGGGTTTAAACTACTAGAAAAATGAGGGATGTCTACCTTGAGATGTTTATCAGTAAGCCCATGGACTGAAGCTCTGCTCCTGGTGGATTCATCTGAGTCTGAAGGCTCCTCTTCTGTCGGTGGTCTGACTATGCCTCCTGGTGGACTCACGTCTCTCCCTCGACCTCTACCTCTACCTCCAAAGAATATTTGATTGCCTATGACCTGATCCAAGGCTCTGGTTAAGGCGGTTACAACCCCAGCAAGATCCTTCACCCTTGCATCTATTCTTGCTAATCTCTCTTCACTCATGGGGCTGGTTTTGTATTTTTGAATGTAGTTTGGTAAATGAACTCGCAATAAAATGAACCTAAGCTATGATGACCAATTTGGAAAACCAAACTAGGGGTCAAGACACAAATAGGAAGCAAACAAAACAATTAAACAAACAAGATAGATACCTTGAACTCAAGACTGTCAAGACTAGCACAGACATGTTTAAATTCAGTGAATCCCAAGCAAAACTCACTCACTAAGACTAGCACAAGAGAATGACTCAAGCATAGGCCAACAAACTAAGACTAACAGAATTTTATTAAAGGTTTTTAGCTAACCAAGACTTGCACAGGTTAACAGGAAATTGAGTAAAGACTCTGGTTTTCATTCAACCAATTCTGAGTTGTTCACAAGGCAAAAGGGCTCTTTATATAGAGCATTACTAGAGATCTCCACCAGATAAAATAAAGCTACATCTAAGGGCTTTAAATGAGCCATACAAAGACAACAAAACATATGCAAAATTCTAATAATAAGACGAGCTGAACAGGCTGCACAATCACAGAAAAGTGACTGCAAAAGTGACCTTCTCCCTTTCCCAAAATAGCAATGTTGTGCAGGCTACTTGTAGGACTTGGTTTGGCTCTTTGCTGCTCCATATGAGGCCTTGAGAGGGACTACTATGACCTTCCAAATGACCTTATTAATGCTACTGCAGGTCACACAAAAGTATGATGCCTTTGAACACATTTGTTGGCCTCAATGCCTGCCTGGCTCTCAGAATGACCTCTGAACTTATCGATTGTTTTACTTGAAATTCCAGGGAGAATTGGGAAAACATCTCCCGAACTTTTTTGTAGCCAAGGGTCTCAACTAGATAGGAAAAGAAGTTGGAGTCCTTGCTTGGACAGCTACTGTAGGATAATTGGCGTGGAACTGTTGTTGGTATGGACTGGTTCTTCTTGGACTGCCTGAATGGCCTTGGATCTTGCTGTTCTGACTGATGGATCATGACAGCAAAGGGTTTCTTTTGATCCTTGCCATACATATATACTGAGGAAAGCTTGGGAATACGTCATGAAGACCCGTTTACGTCATATGATCTACCGAGCCTCACAGAAAGAGGAGGAGCACAGGCCGAGTTGGATTCCTTTGGACGTATTTAGAAAGCTTAAGAATAGGCATGTCGCAGATCCTTCTTTCATTGCGAGATCTCAATCAGCCTCGGCTAATCGTAGGTCGGGATGTGAAGAGAAGGGAAAGGCGTTGCCTACTCACATTATGGGTAGAAAAAACACCTTGAGAATCATGGACGAAATGGTATATATACATCTTCTTTCATTTTTTATTTATTTATCTAATTATAATTTAATACTTACATATATATATTAATGTTATACAAACAGGTATTTAAATTATTGAAGGCCGGGAAAAATTCAGCTGATATCCCAAATGTCGTGCAAGTCTTAGAGAAGACAAAGAAGCACAAGTTCCGTGGATGGTTATCAAAAATACCAGCTGAACTCTTTGTAAGTTCTGCATTTTTTTGTTAAGTGATTTATGTTTGTCATTTACATATTTAATTACATTAACTATTTAATTTAAATGACAATTACTAATTCTGAACTTGTTTGTGATGCAGAATAAGATCATCTCAAAGAAGTCTGAGCTTCAAAGTCAAGGAGTCGAAAACATCGACGATAATGAGATCTATTATGAGGAAACAGAATTTGACGAGAAAGGAAGATGCTACGGATTGGGACCAGCGGCGGATTATTTGTTTGACCATCATAGGCACTATGTTGCTACCTCAACCCTGACTTAGTGCACCCAAGGTTTGGCTACTAAGCTGTCAAAGGAGAATGCGGCACTTAGGCGAGAACGCGGCGAGCAAGCTCGATGGATTCCAGCTAAAGAAGAGTACTTGAGTCAGGTTGCAAGAAATTCTACTCACAGCTGCAGAACTGGAGGTTCTAACCAGGGTCGAGACGACTTTGATGATGATGGCGGCGATAATGCTAGGCCCAACCCATTCACCCCTTTCCCTCCATTCACTCCGTGTGGTTGAGTGATTAGTTAACTATTTTGAACTTAAAACCTTTTATTTGTAAGACTTTACTTTTATGATATAAAATCAAAACTTTGTTCATACATGGTTTTGTGTTACATTAGTAACTTTGTTGGACGAGTAACTACTAGAAAACGTCTGTTATTTGCAGGTTTTTTTGACGTTTTAACGCGTAGAGGGGATGCAGGAAACAGCCATTTCCTCGAAAATACAGGCGTTTTTGCGACGGAATTTCCGTCGCAAAAATTGACTGACTTACAGCCAAGTCAAAGATAAAGTCAATTGTTGCGACGGAAATTCCGTCGCAAATGTTGACTCCCTCTTTGAGTTAGATGTACAGGTGGCAGTCAAGTCAAAGGGGCAGTCAATTTTTGAGACGGAATTTCCGTCGCAAAAATTGACTTTCTCTTTGACTTGGCTGCCACCTGTAATCCGTCGCTATTTATGTTGGGGACGGATATCCCGTCGCAACGAACTTGCGACAGATTAGTCCGTCGCAAAATGCAGCAGGAGCTCACCCAAGGGGCCTTGATGATCAAGCCACAAGCTAGACAAGCATAACCCCAAGACCCCCTCAGATGGAAGCTCGAGTGACAAGGTCCAAACAACAAGCCATGACAAGCCAAGATCAAGCCAAGCCAAGCCACACTAGTGAGGAAGACAGTCCGGGGCTCAGCCAGCCATGCCAAGCCCCAACACAGTCCACATTACCCACACAATACAGAAACAAAGCCATTCAGGACCAGGCAGACCAATCAGCAAACCCTGCACCTAGGAGGTACACCAAGGCATCCCAACCACCCCCACCATGGCCTACCATCAAGACAAACCACTAAACTACAAGTTTGTCCAGGATAACCCCTTTTGAAGTCTAGCAAAAATTCAAGTAACACGCACCCCAAGCTAGAGTCAGTGAACATTAAAACAGAGAAGGTACAAGTCAGAGTGTGGCTTCCTTTTGTTTAAGTCAACTTGTCCTCGTCCAAGGCAGGATTTATCTAAGTCCTAATAAGAGTAGAGAGCCCCAAGGAGCAGCAACATATCCAGGCAAAGCAGCAAGACAACAGGAACAATAGATTTCCATTTCAGGAAAACTCTAAAAACTGCTTTATTGCTTTTTGTTCAGTCTGTTTTGTGTCTTTGTGTCTGTACTAGTTAGCTGTTGAACTCGTCCTCTTGTGAGGCCCTTAATTAGTAGCTGTAGTAGTAGTTCAAGTCCAAAGCTGACCCTTAGATGAACTTTATATCCAAGGGATCACCTTGTATCAGCCTCCTTATATAAGGAGGGTAGTATGTATTGTTTTAGGCAGACTTTATGAATGAATTTAACTTTGAGAAATCCCTCAAATCTTTCAAAATTATTCTAAGAGCTGTGGTTTGAGTCAAGCCTGATACATCTACAAGGTGTCTGATCAGTGTCTTGCTTTGTGAGTCAAGTTAAATCTGTGCTTTGCTATGATTAGCTTACTTGCTGTTGAGGCTAAGTCTAGAGTGTTTGTGCTTTGCTGTAACACTTGAAACCTGTCTCTGAACTAGTCTTTGAGTCCCTTCTCTTGTGCTATGCTGTAGGGGAGCTTCTCTAATTCATATCCTTTGAATTTCAGTTGATATAAGTCACTCTCTCTAAAACAGCCTCCATTTCTGTCTGTGTTTGTTTTCACTCTAAGTAAACTTAGCTAAACTTCCCTTAAACTCACAAGTCATAGTAGTTTACACTTCAATTGGTTATCAGAGCTTTGGTTAAGAGTCTTAGTGAGTAGAAGCAAGGACGGAGGACCTGGCTGGGATTGTAACCACCCTAACCAGAACCCTGGATCAGGTAATAGGCAACCAGTTGCTTGCTGGAGGAAGAGGCAGAGGACGTGGAAGAGGCCAAGGAGGATGCAGAGGAAGGCCACCTGATGATGAAGAGTATCCAGACTCAGATGACTCAACAAGAAGCAGGGCTTCCATTCACAGGCACATAGACAAGCATCTTAAGGTAGATATCCCTGAGTTTTCTGGTAGTCTTAATCCTGATGATTTGTTAGAATGGTTAAGAGAAGTAGAAAGGAACTTTGAGTACAAAGGATATAATGATTCTAAGTCTTTTAAAGTTGCCATCCTTAAACTGAAAGGGTATGCTTCCCTTTGGTATGAAACCATGAAAGGGTTAAGAGCTAGGGAAGGAAAAGAACCCATCAAATCTTGGACCAAACTGAAAAAGAAACTGTTAGATAAATTTGTTGCTAAGGATTACACCCAGGATCTGTTTATTAAGTTGTCTAAGTTGAAACAAGGAGACAAACCTGTTGAATCTTATCTGAGAGAGTTTGAACAGCTCACCTTGCAGTGTGATATAAATGAGAAACCTGAGCAAAGGATTGCTAGGTACTTAGAGGGTCTAGATAAGAGCATTGCTAACAAGGTTAGGATGCAACCTCTGTGGTCATTTGATGATATTGTTAACTTATCCCTGAGAATTGAAAAGATAGGGAAGACTAAGTCTGTTACACCAAAACTTGTTAGGCCTTTTCAAAACAGACCTTACAGTGGATTGATGACCATGGATAATCCTAAGACAGCACCCCCACCCACCTTAGACAAGGGAAAAGCCATCATGGGTCAGAAGCCAAGCACCTCAATGACAGAGAACAGAATTAGGTGTTTCCAATGTCAGGGTTATGGACATTTCAGGAAGGATTGCCCTTCTAAGAAGACCTTAACTATAATGGAGGTTGAGACTTGGGAGAAAGAAGGCCTAGTTGAGTATGAGAGGGATGAGCCTGAAGTCGAAGAAGTGGTGAGTGAGGAAGAAGAGTCTAGTCAGGAGGCAATAGTGGCACTTCCTGACACAGGCCACAGCTTGGTCCTGTGGAGAGTAATGCATTCACAACAGATACCTTTGGAGGAGGATCAAAGGTCCCTCATTTTCAGGAGCAGATGTACCATACAAGGGAAGGTTTGTAACCTTATTATAGATGGAGGTAGTTGTACCAATGTGGCCTCTGTTACTATGGTTGACAAGCTGAAATTAAGCACTCAAGAGCACCCTCACCCCTATAAGTTGAGATGGCTGAGTAAGGGAGCAAAGGTTAAGGTGGATAAGCAATGTATGGTCCCATTCTCCATTGGAAGTGTGTACAAAGATGAAGTATTGTGTTATGTGGTTCCAATGGATGTCTGTCACTTGTTATTAGGAAGGCCATGGGAGTTTGATAAAAGCTCCATACACCAAGGAAGAAGCAACACCTATTCCTTCAAGCATGGGAGCAGGAAGGTGACATTAGCCCCTTTGCCACCTCATCAGAAGAGTTATGGGAGTCCTAGTATGGCTGAAGATTTTAGTGGAGTCTTGTTTCTATCTGAATCAGCAATTGTCAAAGATTGTATTGAAGAGGAACCTATATTGATGCTGCTATCAAAGGAAGTTCAGGAAGGGGAGTCTAAGGTAATCCCTGCAGAAGTGAAGCCCCTCATTGACCAGTTCAAGGAAGTGTTCCCATAGGAACTTCCTGGTGGCTTACCCCATTTAAGAGGAATTGAACACCAAATAGACCTTGTACCAGGGTCTGTACTACCTAATAGACCAGCATATAGATGTGATCCTAAGGCTACACAAGAGCTGCAGAAACAAGTTGGAGAGTTGATGAGTAAAGGGTTTGTAAGGGAATCCTTAAGTCCATGTGTTGTGCCTGCATTATTGGTTCCTAAGAAGGATGGGACTTGGAGGATGTGCATAGATAGCAGGGCTATCAATAACATCACAGTCAAGTACAGGTTCCCTATACCTAGACTTGATGACATGTTGGATGAGTTGAGTGGTTCAAGGTTCTTTTCTAAGATTGATTTGAGGCAAGGTTACCATCAATTGAGGATCAGGGAAGGCGATGAGTGGAACACAGCCTTCAAAACAAAGCATGGCCTTTATGAGTGGCTTGTTATGCCCTTTGGCCTGTCAAATGCCCCAAGTACCTTCATGAGATTGATGACAGAAGTGCTTAGGCCTTGCCTAGGGAGATTTGTGGTGGTATACTTTGATGATATTCTCATCTACAGCAAGAGCAAGGATGATCATTTGAGGCATCTTGAGGCTGTGTTTGAGATACTTAAGAAGAGTAAACTCTTTGGGAAGCTTGAGAAATGCACCTTTATGACTGAGGAAGTCAAGTTTCTAGGATATGTGGTGTCTAGTAGAGGCATTTCAGTGGATCAAGACAAGATCAGTGCAGTTCAGTCTTGGCTTGTTCCTAAGAATATCACAGAAGTAAGAGGATTTCATGGCCTAGCATCTTTCTATAGGAGGTTCATTAAAAACTTCAGCACTATTGCAGCACCCCTCACTGAATGTATGAAGAAAGGAGAGTTCACTTGGATTGAGAATGCCTTGCATGCTTTCAAATACATGAAGAAACTGTTGTGCAGTGCACCCATCCTCAGGTTACCTGATTTTAATTGCCTATTTGAGGTTGAATGTGATGCAAGTGGAGTAGGAATTGGAGCTGTCCTTATCCAAGAGAAGAAACTTGTAGCTTATTTCAGTGAAAAGCTAAGTGGTGCCAAGCTGAGCTATTCTACATATGACAAAAAGTTCTATGCTCTTGTCAGAGCTCTAAGGCATTGGAGTCATTACCTGAAGCCCAAGCCTTTTGTCTTACACTCTGATCATGAGGCATTGAAGTACATAGGAGGCCAGCATAAGCTCAGTCATAGGCATGCCAAATGGGTGGAGTTTTTCCAGTCATTCACCTTTTCTAGCAAATACAAAGAGATAAAACAAAATGTGGTGGCTGGTGCATTGTCTAGGAGGTACACTCTGCTATCAACCATGGAGCAGAGGGTTATTGGCTTTGAATTCATGAAGGACATGTATCAAGAAGATCCAAACTTTGCAGAAGATTGGTTAGCACAGAAAGAGGGTACAAAGACCATTGATTCACCCTACACTTTACAAAATGGATTCCTGTTTAAAGGAAACAAGCTCTGTGTTCCCAGAGGGTCTTATAGGAGTCTATTGATCAAGGAAGTGCATGGAAGCGGCCTTTGAGGACACTTTGGGGTGCAGAAGACTGTGGACATACTACAGGATCAGTTTTATTGGCCTAAGATGATGGGAGAAGTCCATATAGTGCTCAGAAGGTGTGGAGTTTGTCAAAAAGCCAAGAGTTCATTTCAAGCAGGACCTTATACCCCATTATCAGTCCCATGTAGGCCTTGGGAAGATGTAAGTATGGATTTCATAGTAGCATTGCCTAGGACAGCAAGAGGGAAAGATTCTATCATGGTGGTTGTGGATACATTCAGCAAGATGGCACATTTCATTGCCTGTAAGAAGGCTGAAGATGTTGTGAGTGTGGCAGAGCTATATCTTGATGAGGTGGTGAGGTTACATGGAGTTCTAAGGACTATTGTATCTGACAGAGACACAAAGTTTATGAGCCATTTCTGAGAACATTGTGGAAGCTGCTTAATACAAGGTTATTGTTCAGCACTTCCCATCATCCTCAAACAGATGGGCAAACTGAGGTGACCAACAAGACCTTGGGAAGGATCTTGAGGTGTATAGTCAACAAATCTCTCAAGGATTGGGACTTAAAGCTGGCTCAAGCAGAGTTCTCTTTCAATAGAGCTCCATCAGCAGCCACAAGCCACTCCCCCTTTGAAGTGGTCTATGGTACTAACCCCTTAATGCCTTTGAATTTGTCTGATGTGTGCAGGTCAGAGATCCACTATGATGCCAAGAAGAGGGTGGAACAAATGCTAAAACTCCATGAGTCAGTCAGAAAACAAATTGAGAAAACCAATGATCTATACAAGAAGAATGCCAAGGTTCCTAAGGCCAAGAAAGACTTTGCACCAGGAGATTTAGTGTGGATCAACCTAAGGAAAGAAAGGTTCCCTTCCAAGAGAAAGATTAAGCTAGAGCCAAGAGCAGATGGTCCCTTTCAAGTCATAGAAAAGATAGGTCCTAATGCCTACAGAATTGATTTACCAGGAGAGTATGCAGTTCATGGGACATTCAATGTTGGAGATCTTAGTCCCTTCTATGAAGACTCTGAGGGAGAGGAAGACACAGGCATGAGGTCAAGCCCTTTTCAACCTGGGGAGGCTGCAGCAGGAGCTCACCCAAGGGGCCTTGATGATCAAGCCACAAGCCAGACAAGCCAGACAAGCATAACCCCAAGACCCCCTCAGATGGAAGCTCGAGTGACAAGGTCCAAACAACAAGCCATGACAAGCCAAGATCAAGCCAGGCCAAGCCACACCAGTGAGGAAGACAGTCCAGGGCTCATCAAGCCATGCCAAGCCCCAACACAGTCCACATTACCCACACAAGACAGAAACAAAGCCATTCAGGACCAGGCAGACCAATAAGCAAACCCTGCACCTCGGAGGTACACCAGGGCATCCCAACCACCCCCACCATGGCCTACCATTAAGCCAACCCACTAAA
Organism: Heliosperma pusillum; assembly: GCA_022085475.1. Lineage (NCBI taxonomy): Eukaryota > Viridiplantae > Streptophyta > Magnoliopsida > Caryophyllales > Caryophyllaceae > Heliosperma > Heliosperma pusillum. The sequence goes on along the minus strand of JAIUZE010002714.1, from coordinate 6,057 downwards.
CTACAAGTTTGTCCAGGATAACCCCTTTTGAAGTCTAGCAAAAATTGAAGTAACAAGCACCCCAAGCTAGAGTCAGTGAACATTAAAACAGAGAAGGTACAAGTCAGAGTGTGGCTTCCTTTTGTTTAAGTCAACTTGTCCTCGTCCAAGGCAGGTTTTATCTAAGTCCTAATAAGAGTAGAGAGCCCAAAGGAGCAGCAACACATCCAGGCAAAGCAGCAAGACAACAAGAACAATAGATTTCCATTTTTGGAAAACTCCAAAAACTGCTTTATTGCTTTTTGTTCAGTCTGTTTTGTGTCTTTGTGTCTGTACTAGTTAGCTGTTGAACTCGTCCTCTTGTGAGGCCCTTAATTAGTAGCTGTAGTAGTAGTTCAAGTCCAAAGCTGACCCTTAGATGAACTTTATATCAAAGGGATCACCTTGTATCAGCCTCCTTATATAAGGAGGGTAGTATGTATTGTTTTAGGCAGACTTTATGAATGAATTTAACTTTGAGAAATCCCTCAAATCTTTCAAAATTATTCTAAGAGCTGTGGTTTGAGTCAAGCCTGATACATCTACAAGGTGTCTGATCAGTGTCTTGCTTTGTGAGTCAAGTTAAATCTGTGCTTTGCTATGATTAGCCCATTTGCTGTTGAGGCTAAGTCTAGAGTGTTTGTGCTTTGCTGTAACACTTGAAACCTGTCTCTGAACTAGTCTTTGAGTCCCTTCTCTTGTGCTATGCTGTAGGGGAGCTTCTCTAATTCATATCCTTTAAATTTCAGTTGATATAAGTCACTCTCTCTAAAACAGCCTCCATTTCTGTCTGTGTTTGTTTTCAGTCTAAGTAAACTTAGCTAAACTTCCCTTAAACTCACAAGTCATAGTAGTTTACACTCCACAAATACTGCTGTTTGCGACGAAAATAAGCGACGGACACTATCCGTCGCAAATTCGTCGCAAAACTGTCTCTGGGGACGGAAATACCATGTTTGGCGACGGAATAATCCGTCGCAAAATGAGCTTTCTCTTGTAGTGACATGGTTCAATGGAGGTTCAAAGTGTGTTGAGCCCTTAGCTCCTGTTTCTGGTAGGGTGGCTATACGTATATAAGGTAGTGATCATTATGTTTATGCCTTAATTAGAACAATTAATCAATACAAAAAACTCCACCCCATGCCCTGCCAAAACCGGTGCACCTATGTTAACATGGGTACCATTTTATTTTGTGATTTTGTCAATTGTCACACATGTGACAAGTGACATGTTATCTTATAATATAATTATGTATTTAACCAATTTAAATAAAATTTCATGTCAAATAAATTAAACTTAACATTTTAAGTAATAATTTATAATCACATATATATAAAATGTGTCATCTCATATTCGGTTAATATGATCTACAACTAATTCTAATCATAATCGACCAATCATGCTTATCTCAAATGTTTCATAAACATTAAGCATTCTTAGTAATATAACAATTAAATTACCAAATGGAATCTTATTTAATCATATTACATTACAATAAGATATAATTCTCACTATTTATACAAACTTGTTTTGTTTAAGGAATTAATTAATCTGTATCGTTATACAATTAATTAACTTTCATGAATAGGGAATTGTCCTTTCGGTGTGACCTCAAGGGATCAAATGATCACCACTGTCATGCGACAGTAATGTAAAACTCTAGTAAGCCAATCATTACTGATTAATGTGGATCAGTTGACTATAATGTTAATCATCCCTTTGTCTTCTTGTTAATGAGATTTAATTAAGTGATCGCACTATTGTTGATGACACTTACTTCAACACTTTTCACATGCTTACAAAAATCCTCCTCAACGTCTTGCTTTGTTCTTGGATTACAAATAACCTTGCGCAATGTTGAAGATTTGATCAACACATGTTCAATGTCAGTGTCACTTTAATTGAGAAATAGTCTAACCCTAACAAAAATTTAGTGTGATTGTAATGCACCCAGAGTGTGACTAAAACACAGAAACTACCTGACCACAATTAAAAGATCTTGATATGTTTAACTTCAACACAAAACTAGTGTAACTTGATTTATATAGAGTGTGACTGTAACGCATTAAAAAGCGCATTTCAAAATCAATACATTAAATAAACAAAAAGCGGATTTCAATATCAATACAATGTGTGATTGTAATGCACACAGAGCGTGACTATAACAAAGAAATTAAGTGACACTACGATAAATAAATAAAATATTCTGATATGTGTAACTCTAACACCGAAGTAGTGTTACTCTAACACAGAACTACTATTTGTATCGATATTCACCAATCCCCTTTTATGTTTGACATGGTCTTCATCATTTACATGATTTTCATCAAATAACCCAAATAGATTGACCATTTTTGTGTAACTATATCAAACAATGTTGCATTATTATTCACATGGTGTTCATATTGCAACCCAGTTACAATGAACATAATTATTTACCCGTAAAACCAAAAAATGAACCAACATGAATAAACAAAATTAACAAAATTGGAATAATAAAAAATAAAAACCAAAGAATGAATCATTGATGACTTATACCATCTCCATATTCGCCATAACAACTCCCTATTTTTTTCGATCCAAGGTAGTTTCTCTTAAGGTAGCGATGATGGCTTCGACAATGTCAAAAAAATTAGTGTGGATAGGGTGAATATATGGTAGGATGTTTTTTTGTTTCCCCTGTGCTTTGTGTGTTCTAGAAGGAATAAAGAGAGAAAGATTTTGAATATCAAAAATAATTTGGTGAATATACCACCACTAATTAGACCGTAAGGTAATAGTACGATGTTTGATTAGATGGGGAAGCTATTGCAGGTTGGCAGAGTAATAGTACACTGCATGCACTCTCTTTCATTCCACAACCATTTTCCTTTTTGTTTACGTCTAATATTCCCTCATTCAAGCAAGCCAGTTGGTTGAATCCATGCCATCGATCTAGTACATCTAAAAGCCTTTATCAAGAGTTAAGGATTCTAAGGATGTGAAGGACTCAAAAAGAACATAGATTATGTTATCTCTAATATTAAGGTGGCGTAAACATATTTGAGGCATAATCAAGGATTTGTTTTTCTGAAGGACGCTTCTTTTAGTTCAGTATCTTTGCTAATACCTTATTTTTAGAGATTTAGGAATAAAATAACCATTACTTTTAGGTAAGTTGTAGACAAAACGAGCGCTATATTTTTATTGTTATTTATTTCTTCCAAACTATTAATATTTTCTATTAATATACATATATTTTCAAAAGTCCAATATTTATCGCTAATCCAACATGGTCAAACCAAATGTGTCTTAGACTAGCTGTTAAGGAGGTACAATGGACATAGATATTTTATTGCTCTTGTGGCTAATCCCATACATATACTGAGAGAATAATAACTCTTAAAATAAATTCCTCCAAAATGCATTTACTTATTATATATGAAAACAAATGAATGAGACTTTCTTCCATAAAACTATTATCTTTTCATTAACATAGAATTTTTAATCAAACTATGATTATTTCATTAACTCTAAATTGTATACTTTCCCCTTCAATTTCACTCTTCCTCTAGGCTTTATAATCCATTCAAATAATTTTTAGGACATATTAAGGAGGTACTTGTCCTCATTGAATTTGTCTTTTTACACAAAATGCTATTGTCATGACCCACTACCATGTATTTATTCTAATATTTAATTCCACTTTGGCCCATTATCATTATTTACCATGTACATATACTAATAATAGTTTATCTCATCCATAATTTTTGGGCAAAAAGATAAGAAGAAAAGTAGATTTGAATCGAGGGAGTAGTTTTCCAGTTGAAATAAAAACAAAACCGATATAGAACTATAAAGCATAAGTTGCTAATTTTTTTTATTAAAGTTAGTTTTACTTATTAGACAATGGCTCAACACATTTATAAAACAAAGCTATATATGTAGTGATATTATTAGCTTCGTGATAAACAAAAATCATTAAAAATAAATTAGGAAGTTTATACTTAATGAAATGAATTCAATAGTTTTGTGAAAACAAAAAAAATATTAAAATAGAAACTTCACGACTTTACTCGATTCTCTTGATTTGTTTTTCGGTTAATTTTGTACCTCGTATCAAGATTATGGGGTGATATATGAAAAATTAATGAGGTTTCTATTTAAAATCTTTAGACTATAACAAATACATTAATAATTAAAACCTCTCTATATAAAATGTATTTACTACGCGTAATCTAAACTCATTAACATCAAAAAATAATCCAATAATATCAAATATGGATGAATACAAATAATGTTTGATATATTAAGAACCCTTTTTTAAAGCTACTCTATATATATTTCACGTCTCTGATCAACAAAATTCCAAAAGAATCTAATTTCGTATATTACTATTCTCGTTTGACTTTTCTCCTTCCACTGTTTAGGGTAGTGTAAAACCCTTTTAACAGTGGTGTTCGTGAGGACGATCCAGCCACCTACGGTGACTAGCTGGATATTAGAATGATAAGTCACCATGGTCAGAACATAATTGATAATTATTCTTATTAAATTCAATAAAGTAAATAATTTCAGAAATTTAATGTATATTTGTGCTGACACGAGAAAACATTACTATTTTGTAATCAATAGTTACTACTTTTTATGAATAAAATTGACCATTTTTTTTCTAGATGGTCACTTTTTATCATTATTAAGTGATTCCTATTTATTATAATGATATAGAAAAAACCATTGTACGTGAGAATTGGAATAGGAGTATAAATTTACCACAAATTTTTCATTTCGGACGGACATATCCGTCTTAAGCTTAAGACGAGTTAAGTACATACCAAATCACCACACTTGTTGTCAATGAAATAAAAAAAACTTTATCTTTATTAGCAATATGTGATAATATTTAACCAGTTTTAAACTGAAGAAAAATAATACCCGTAACCCGTCTTAAAAAAGACTTACCGTTTATCACAAATTTATACATGTGGTAAATTTATACATTAATAAGTGTAATATTTTTTGGAGCAGTTTCAACGACACACGCACGTGATCTCTTGGATAAATGCATACTTGACATATCAGAGAATTAATCCCACATTATTAGATTATCGGGATTCAATAAAACTTGGTGAAAAGCCGTACACCCTATAAATGATTGGTCTATGGCTCTATAAGTCTAGCCTAGTTGAGTCATTCGGTTAGTACTGTTTACACTCAATCCTATGAGTTGATAATTAAATTACGACCGTGTATCTGTTTATCATACGAAATATCTTCAATTATCGCCTTCCCGTATAATAAGCTTTATCCTCATACAAAATAACATGATAAATTGCTTGAAAAATGATAATATTGTTATAAACAAAATTTACAATTTTCCTACTTGAATATGTGGCATCTTAAGAGTGGTCCATCATGGAGGGAGTGGACAGATGACATGGAAAGAAAATGTTAACAAACTAACTCCCCAAAAAGAGGAGTAGTTGAGAAAGAACAGGAGAGCATCCAGGGAGAACGCTGAGGAGGAACAGGTCAAATGAAGCAACTATAAATAACAAGTTAAGACAAATCAGCTGAAACGAGTCAGCAGCTGGAACGAGTCAACAACAGCTCCCTAGAATTTAGGAGCAGTTGAGAAAGAATAGGAGACTTATTACGCAAGTCCAGCCTCCTGCCAGGAGGAACATGAACCGGTCAATAACTGATCCCTTGAAAGCAGGGAGGTTGTGAAAGTCCATAGACCTTAATTAGACTCCTCTAATTAATTACCAAATTACTTTTTAATTTAGTTTATAATGATTTATGTAACATGCATGCAAATATAAAGACATTTATATAAAAGAAGAAATTTCCTCACATTGATATGGAAATTATATATATGGGCACAACAAGAACTCCTTTCTGTTTTCTTAGCTATAAATATGATGACACAGGAAATCTCCAAACTAGAAGACCCCTTAAGTTGCACCAAATTACCCAAATATTCTTAAACCCTTATTATTAACTAGATAATAAGATAGATATAATCTACATAATATATGACTTATATTACTACAACAA